>VSMD01042400.1:0-24256 GCA_008750895.1 Mirza zaza
TTTGATATGGATGTTCATTTTCTTCTCCCTCCTCCCCCCTTCTTAGCTTGAACTTCTAAGACACCCACTCTCCTGGTTTTCTTCCTTTCTCACAAGCTATGCTACTCCTTTTCTGACTCCTTTCCTGGTCCTTCTTCATCTTCTTTTCTTCAAGATATTGTAGTATCCTGGTGCCCAGTCCTTAGACCTGCTCTTCTCCACTTACCCTCACTCCCCTGGTGACTACCTCCAGGTTTGTGGCTTTAAATTTCACCTTCACAATGATGGTTCTCAAAAATACATCTCCACCATGGACTCTTTCCTGAACCCCCAACTGCTTCTGTCCAACCCACTTCCCTCCTATAATGCTCTTGGCTCTAACCCCTTCTGCTGCCTGTGCCTGGTCAACTCCTACTTCCTGCAGTTATCAGTTCAAAATCCTGGACACTCTTCCACTGGCTCTTTCACAGTCCTTGTCCTCTTTATTCCAATTGCTTACTTAATGACTGTTTTCCAAACTAGAACATGAATTACAAGAGAGAAGGGACCAGGCTCATAATAGAGGCTCAATAGTGAATGATACCAAAGTATCTCCAGATCCTGCCTCCAAGACTTGTCACCTGCTTTCCTCTAAACTTGTCATGCAGTATCTGCATCCTCTGTCTACCAGGCAATCTCCACTCATCTACTGGGATCAACACAGCCTTCTTTGATGCTGTAGCATCAGCTAGTACCCCTCCATGGGCGGCCACTCTACCCTGCCAGACCCTCGTCACAGCCCTCACTGCTTTTTAAACTAATCACTGAGTCCTTTAGGGAGCACATTCTATGTCTTACCATTCACCGAAAAGAAATCTCCATTGTCATCACTAACAAATGGTATTTGTCCATTTTACTCATGGCCAGAAATTACTCTGGCTGTAGCTCCATTCCCTTACCGCAGACTATGGGGCCCCCTCACCCTCAACAGGCTGAGCCTCCTGCATGTCCTGCACGATAATTCAACATAACATGCATTCAACCAGCATCTGATTCTTAAATGAATAAGCTACAGGTAGAGAGTTTTGGATATTCAGGTTCAAATAAGCAAACTGAAGAACAAAAGCATAATCTTCCCAAGAGTCTACCCTCCTAAGTGACAGCAGAGAACATGCCTTTTAGCTTCAATCCGCAAGGCATTTTTAGTACTGAAGAAAACGTGAAAACTCCCAATAGGAAGTCTCATTATTCCAGAATTCAAAGAGAATGTATGAATTACCACTCATTTAACAAATATTTAATGAGCACCTATTATGTACTAGGTGCTGCTGAACAAAATCCTACTCTTGTGAACTTAGTAGTGAAGGAACACAAACCCATAAAGAAAATGTCACAGGGTGAGAAGAACTATGTTGAAAACTGAAATCAAGGGTAAGGAGAGCAGCGAGGCCAGAGTGGGGTTTCTTTTATATGCAACTTGTTGGGGAAGGCTGCTCTGATAAGCTGGCATTGGAAGTGTAGGATAAAGTAAGGGATTTGCCCGAACAGGTGTCTGGGGGAAGAGCTTTCCAGGAAGAAGAAAAGGGGCAATGCAAAGGCCTAGAGACCCGAGCATGCTCCACTGGGCCCCAGGAACAGCAAGGAAGCCATGGCGGCCAGGGGCCTTGCCGGGCCCTAACAAACCGTTATACTGCAGCGATCCCCAACTTTTTTGGCACCAGGACCCGGTTTCATGGGAGACAATTTTTCCCCGGGGAGGGGGGATGGGGGAGGAAGCGGGAGCGGAGCTCAGGCGGAGATGCCCGGCCCAGTTCCTAACAGGCCACGGACCATACCAAGGGGGTTGGGGACCTCAGGGTTCTAGAATTCTGGTAAGACAGGAAGCTATGGGGGAGGTCTGAGCGAGGGAGTGTTTGGATCTGACTTCAAGGAACCCTTAGCTGCTGAGGAGTGGGAAAGAGGTAATGGGCTGGAGGTGGGGGCAGGGAGAAAAGTGGAGGCAGGAGCCGAGACTGGGCAATTGGGAAACTACGGCAACCCTCCAGGCAGGAGATTTTTAGCCAGAGATTATGTAGCCAATCTATGGGTATTCAGGCCTCCATATCTCCATCTGCCTGTTGAGTCACTGAGCGATCCGTTCTCACCCAGACTCCCCCACCCCCAATCTCTGCCTGGAGATAGTTTTTACCTGCACTGAACAAAATTTTTCGCGGGAGGAAAATGGCTTTCAGTTCCCACCGCGCCGCGCGATCCTTTGGAGGGGTGCGGGAAGGGCCCCTACCTGGGCTGCGGGCCTGGGACAGCGCTCGGGTGCGGCCCGGGTGCGGCTGCCGATCCGCCTGCACGTCGGCCCGGCTCTCCGGCGCCCGCCAGCCCCGCGCTCCCTGCGTCGCCGCGGCGGGCGGAGGGCGGCCGCGGCGGGCGGCTCGCTCTCGGTTTCGTTTTCCCCGCGGACTCCTCCTTCCTCCCGCCACCCGGCCCCTTCCGCACAGCGCGCCGCCGCCCCGCCGGGTGCGCGGGCAGCCCGGGTGCGGGGAGTGCGGCGGCGCGGGAGGGCCGGCCGGCGGGAGGGGGCCCTGCGGCCTCGCGGTGACCGCATGTACCCTTCAACGCGAGCTTGCGGGGTGGGGTTGGGGAGGTGGATATTAGCGGCTCCATTTGGCAATAGAAGAAACTGAGGAGTAAATGAGCTCACCCAGGGACCTGCCGGTGGTAGGTGGCAACCCCAGGATCCAGTTCAAGTCGGGCCTGTGCCCCTCGCTCCATTCCTCACTGCTGCTCCCTCCGGCCGGCAAGGGTGGCGAGGAAGAGGGGCCTGGGGCGTAATCGCCCTTCTTCAACCCATTCCCACCCATCCTTCAACCCATTCCCACCCATCCATCCGTTCCTGGGCAGGTACTTGCCTGCCCGCTCACCCGGCGCCTGCAGTTAAGGAGAGCCACCTGCTTCCTACCGGACCTCGTGGAGTTTCCTGCCAAAGTGCAATCCAAGTAGCCCTCTATTTATAATAAATCCTACTCACCCAATGGTCTATGACACACTCCCAGAGTCACACTGGCTCCTTGTCACAGAAACTTAAGGGTATTGAGGGGGGTAAAAAACCACCAAACCAAAAAACAAAAAACCACCAAAAAAAAAAAACAAAAAACCACCAAACCAAAAAAAACACCACCAAACCAAAAAACAAAAAAACACCAAACCAAAAAACAAAAAACCACCAAACCAAAAAAACCACCACCAAACCAAAAAAAAACCACCAAACAAAAAAAAAAACCACCAAACCCCCCAAAAACACCGACCAAACCAAAAAAACACCACCAAACCAAAAAAAAAAAAAAAAAAAAAAAACCTGGCTCATTGTCACAGTAACTTAAGAGTAGGGAGGGGGAAAAAAAGAGAGAAAAAAAGAAAGAGAACGGAAAAAAAAGACTGTTGAGGATTTGCCTTGTCTCACACACTGGCCAATGCATATATCCTCACAACAATACCGGGAGACAGGCACCACTACTAATCCCATTCAACGATGAGAAAACTGAGGTCCGGGCCATAGAGAAGTTGGGTAACACAGCCTGCAAGCAGTGGAGCTAAAATTAGAACCAGGAGTCTGTACTCTCAACATCTTAGCTGGAGTGAGGGAGGGAGGTCATCCCAAGATGGACCTCAAATATAAATTAAATATTGTGCCTCTCGTCTCCCTTCCCCCTGTATTGCAACCTCCACTTTCCTTGTAGCTCAGGTCCTGGGCATGGTTTAAGTTCCCCAAATGTGACGCACTGGTGGGAGGTTTAGAAGGTAGACAGGAGGTAGAGCCATCTTTCTGTGGCATTTCCAGGTGACAAGAAAGCTGTGACAGCGGTGGGTGTTTGCAGGTGTCCATTTGTCAGCTCCATGGATGTCGGGTGGCCGTGGCAGCTGCAATGGCAATAGCAGGGACAAGTTTTTCTGAAATTTTGGGCCCCTGGACTGCACAAGAGAGCATAAAAAAAAGAAAAATGACAAACTTAAACATGATCAGAGGACGCATGCTTTTATGACTGCCCAAGAAGAACCCCTTATTTCGTGTAGCCTCGGGGCTGATGTTGTAAAAATCAGATGTGAAACCCGATGCTGCAAGTATAGCAGAATGACAAGATAAATTTAATTTGTAGCCTCATCAGGTTTCTACTGTGAGCACTGAGGGCATTGATTGGGAAAGAAGGAAGCCCTGGGAACTTGGAGGAATTGGGATGAATCCAAGGACCACGGTCCTCGCAAATTCTGCTGCGTCTCCGCAGGCTTTCCACCATCGTCCGGTGAGGCCAGCCCAGCCTCGCTTGCAGAGCTGGAAGCAGTCACCTTGCAAGGAGTTGCCAATTGTCCAGATGCGCCATCCCCACCTCGTGTCTTCACTCCTAGAACTAGAATCAGATGCTAACGAGCCCCAAGAGGACATGGACACAATCTGATCGAGACCCTGGACAAGTGGTGGCCCCGGAACTGGTGAGGGCTTCCACTGTGCTGTCCCCCTCGTTATTCACACCCACCAATAAATCCTACTTCCTGTCCACTTAAAAAAATGATCCGGTCAAGAGGAGATGGTTTACACAGCAGAAGAGCCGCAAGATTTCACTAATTTTTATCAACCAAAACCCAGGTAATATGCATGGAAAAGTGATTCTAAAGATGACAGGATGGAGACAGTCAATGTGCTGACTCCAGCAGCTGGAGCAGCTAAGCAGTTCGTTCTGTTGCTGAGCTCAGTGATGGCCCACGTTAAATGAAATTGGAGCACCAAGTAATGCAGATAAAGAAATCAAAAATACTTAGGGAGTCAGGAAAATTGGAGTAGATTAACCACACATAACCTATTCATTCACTTTCTAACCATGTCCCCCAAGAAGAACCAAAGGCCCCTTCTCCAGTAGCTCACACAGAGTCAGTGGATTTAACTGGATGTTCAGAGACTTGGAAGGAATGAGATCGGAGGGTCGGTGATGAAGAGGCCTAGGGAAAACGATGTTGATGAACCACTTGGAATGGACAGAATGTGAGCCAATTTGGGTGCCCTTGTGAAGATTCACCAAAGGCATCCACTTCTGAGAAAGCTTTTGAAAAGCAGGTGAGAAAGAAGACTTATGTCATTCAGCCTTTTCCCCAGCTACCCCAGTGCTCATCCAAATGCATAAAGAGGCTAAGGTTGATCTGGCTGCTGAACACCCAAAGTGCCAACAGCGGAGATGCACGCTAAGCCCCCAGTGTGGAGTATCATACTCCAAGTGACACCAGCCAGTCACTTGGTGGTAGACCAGTTAGCTGGAGAGGGCAGGGATTTTTTTTTTCCCCCCCTATTTGGAGTAAAGCACTTACTCCACTTATTCTTTAGAATAAACACTCAATTTGCTTTTCCTTCCTGCAGTGTTTCTGCCAATACATTGTTGGACATTCCAAATGCCTCATTCAGCTTCATGGTATTCCTCACTAAGGAACCCATTTTACAGAAAAAGAAGTGAAGCAGTACACTGACCACCAGGGGATTCAATGGCTTTATCATGAACCTCATCACCCAGAAAGAAGCAGCTGGCCTTATAGGACAGTGGGGTGGAATACTGAAGCCTCAGTTATGGCCCAAAGGAGGAGATAGCAATTAGCAAGTTGGACGTACTATCTTTCAGGAGCAGTATACACTCTAAACTAGGTTTCTGTGTCTTCCTGGCCAGAATACATGAGCCCTGGAAACAGAGTAGAAGTGGAAGGGTTATCTCTCTCACAATTAGACCTAATTACATACTTGCAAAATTAGTGCTTTCTTCTTCCATGCCCCTGGGCTCTGTTTCTACCAGGAGACAAATAGTTATTGAAAGGGAACTTGTATCTTGACATTGCAAGTTCTTCATGCCATCTTGTCATCAAGAAAAAAAGGGTGTTATCAAACTGTCTGGGGTGATTTAATACTATTTACCAAGGAGAAATAATGTTGCAGCTACACAATGGAGTCAGGGAAGAGTATGTCTTTAACCTGTGGGTTCCTCTGGGGTTCCTCGTGATAATTCCATGTCCAGTGCTATATGTTAATGGAAGTCTACCCCTGCCCAACACAGGCAGGACTGCTAAGGGCTCAGGCCTTTCAGAATTAGAGGTTTGCATCACTCTACTAGCTGGAAAGTTTTCTGGGTCAAAAGGAAGAAGGAAAGAGGAAGTTATAAACACCAGCTATGTTCTTTTGACCAGTTGCAGAATAAAGAACCATAGAATCTATGCATGTTTTCTTCCTTGCTTTCTTTTTGTATGAATTAATGAATTTCTTTGAATTACTTCTCTCTTTCCCTTTATATACCATTTGGTAGTGATAGTTAATTTTATAAGCTAGTCTTTAGGTTTGAGTGTCTTAAGGTAGGATTTTGACTAAATAGAAGAGGAAAATCATAGTAACGAATATGAAGACTTCAGGGATAGGATGAGCATGTTTTCATTTAAAAGAGGAAATGGTTAAATTCAGTGGTATATAGTTTTGTTGTCTGCTTGAAAGATTATAGGTAAAAGGAGTGGACTGTTCTAGATATTAATTATTTTTTAGCTTCCATTCTCCTCCCCTTCTATGTCCCCTCATCTCCTGAATTATAATGTATGGAAGGTTAAAGCCATATTTTCAAGATTTCTGTAGAATTAAAGTTATGTATATAATTTGGAGTCTGCCAATGACTGACGAGCCATAGTGCAAGATTTGCAAGACAGAAGGGAGGATGAGGCCATCCTTGTGTGGCAGGACAAGCTGACCAGCAAGCTCCCGTGCTCAGGGGCATTCGTAGGAACTAGACACCAAGCTCCCCTATCAATTCTTCAAGGATGTTGGGCATCTGCGGTGGCAGCAGTGGCAATGACAGGGTCCTGCATTTTGGATGGCAGCTGGTTACCAACTTATCTGAGTCCAGTGAGACAGAACACCCACACGTAACAAGTTCTATGAAGCGGGTTTATAACTTACAGATAGACAGCAAGGGACAAGGGAAGCCTAGGATTCTTTGACAGCTGGTCCCCTAAGGCTTAAGAAAGCTGCCTGAAGCAGATGGAGTCTCATCTGTCTGTGCCCTCTTGCTCTGCAGCTGAGGGGCCCTAGAATGCGTCCACCCTGGGTTTTATGCCCCGAGGCCACATGACACACTGGGCTAAAGTGTTAAAGAACATTCTATTTCTAAGGGGGAACTGGAACAGAGCCGGGCTGTTTGGCCAGCTTCTCATTATCTCAAGATGTTGCATTCCCAGCACATTTCGCAGTTATTCTTGAGAACTACAAGCAAAAAAGGGAAGAAACTGGGTCAGTCCAAGGCCACCTGGAGAACTGCCCTGCATCAGTGGTCTAAGCCACTGTTGTCCCTTGCTGGTCTTCTGGCTTTCATCCTTGCCTCTTCTCCTTCCTAGAGTCTATTCTAAAAAACCAGCCATAGTGATCTGTGAATTAGATTATGTCACTTCTGTGCTTAAAACTCATTTCTCTGAAAGTCTAACCCAAAGTCTTCAAGGGCTTGTAAGATTCTTCATGTCTAGGCCCCTGGTTGCCTATCTGACCTCATCTCCTGTTACTCTTTCCCTCCCTCATTCCCTTCTAGCTACGCTGGCCTCTCTGCTGTCCTCAAGAATGCCAGGTACACTGCTGCCTCAGTGCCTTTGCACTTGCTGTTCCTTTTGCCTGAAATCCTCTTCCTCCAGATACCTGCAGGGCTCACAGATCTTGTTCAAATGTCACTTACTCAGTGAGGCCCTTCCCTCCTATACTATTTAAGTTGCATCACCATCCTCACCCTGTTGTCACTCCCAATCCCTCTCATTCTATTCTATTTCCCCTCTATTTCCCATGAATCCTTCAGTGGCAGCTTCAGTGTCATCTGATTCTTGTTTTAGTTTCCTATTCTTTCTTAGGTTTTGGTTTCGTTTTTTTGTTTTGGGGTTTGTTTGGGTTTTTTTTTTTGCTCTGTCACCCTGGGTAGAGTGTGTCGGTGGTGTAATCTTAGCTCACTGCAACCTCAAACTTCTGGGCTCAAGCGATCCTCTTGCCTCAGCCTCCTGAGTAGCTGGGACTACAGGTGCATGCCACCACGCCTGGCTAATTTTTCTATTTTTGGTAGAGGTGAGGTCTCACTCTTGCTCAGGCTAGTCAGGTTTTGATTTCTGATGAGTTTGTTTACTTTATTGAGAGCTGAGTTATGCATCTAAAAGAATTTTTAAGAATTTTTATTCAGCATTTCTTGGCATTTCAAGGAGGGGGTTTTAGTTTATCTAATCCACCATACTGCCAGAAATAGTAGCCCTATAACCTTTCTCAGAGAAATTTTATTTAACATTTCTATGTATCATCCCATTCTTAATTGCACGTAACATAGTTTTAAAGTGAAACTAGCTATAGTGTAAATAGTAAGGATTATTAAGAAGTTGAGAGGTGTCAGGTAGGTAGAAGGAGGTTGTTTCTAGAACATTCTCTATCTTCTCTTGTTAGTTGCACATGACTACGTGAAGCTCTGTTGTAAAAAGGGCTTTATGGTAGAATATCTCTTCTGTCTAGCATTGAATTAAAGATTATATTAAGTAGAAATATAAAGTCCCTTGAGAGCGGAGCCTCCATAAGGCTCCTGCACTGGCATACACAAAACAGATGAACAATGTATTTTTCTTAAATTAGAATAGAATTTATTCATCTTATTTTAGTGCAGAATTGGGATTAAATTCCCCCCCCCAACAGTAAGTTTGACGTAGCCACCACAAGTGCTTTGATACATAGTGAGAAAAAAGTTATTATAAGGAAAGTGCAGAGAAAAAGAGTGCATCATTTGGAGGCCTGTCTCATCTACACTCAAACATAGATTGAGGTATGTTTCTGATGGTATTAATAACTCGTTATGCTCTTATGTGAGCCCAGAGCATGAAAGAAGTTAAAATCACAGTATGATACATCAACAATAGTGTCCCTTTTGGGGCAGCTAAAATGCCCTTTCCTCAAAAAGTGAACAGACATATTTGTGTTAAAAAATTCCAGATGTTATCATTATTAATAAATTTGTATTCTTTAGATTTAAATATTATTTAACTATCATCATTTGATTGAATTATCATTGGATTATTTAAATTCTATTGTTGTTAAAGAAAATAAAAAATCTGGGCCTCCTGAATTGACCAGAATCAACCCTGGCAGTATGATTCATACTTCAGCTTTGCTCCTAGGGATGTGGCTGCTAAGCTCTTTTCAAATTTTTCATCCATTTCCTCGTTCTGAGCACCACTGAACAAATTTTTCCAATCACCAACTTCACCTACAACACACAACACACAGATATCTGTTAGATTATTTCTTCTTGATTTTCCCGTTTTCAGTGCAATGTTTCACTTTGCAATGTGAAAATGGACACATGAAAAAAATTATACACTCTTAAAACTAATAGAATTTCTCTTGTAAAATTAACAATATCCGTTGGGGCTCCCCCATCTGTGGTGTGGCAGGTGACATGCTTTCTTTGTATCACTGGGCAGGTGGAGGAGGGGCACCTGACTCACAACCTTCTCCCAACACCTGGAACTTAAAATTCCACTTGTTTTTATGAAATGGAGAAAAGTCTACTTTTTGAGAATGTTTTCTCTCTCTCTCTCTTTCAAGTCTTTTAAATACTTTAAATACCTTTTGAAAAGTTAACATTTTATAGCAGGTTTGTGTTAAGACCTCAGATACTGAAAATTTTGCCTGAGATTAGGATATATTTTTCTTATTTGCTTTGAAAAGTAAAGGAAGTAGGCTGGTCTGATGGTAGTGGGTTATCAGAACTTTTAAAAGTCACTAAAGTTGGTATACAAACCTCCACTGCTACACTTGACTGAAAAAAAAAAACTAAAATATTAGCTGGGCATGGTGATGTGCACCTATGTAGTCCCAGCTACTCAGGAGGCCAAGGTGGGAAAATCACTTGAGGTCAAGAGTTTGAGAACAGCCTGAGAAAGAGTGAGGCCATATCTTTACAAAAAATAAAATAATTAGCCAGGCAGTGGTCGTGTGCACCTGTAGTCCCTGCTACTCAGGAGGCTGAGGAAGGAGGATCACTTAAGCCCAGAAGTTCTAGGCTGAAATGAACTATAATGGCACCACTTCACTCCAGTGTGGGTGACAGAGTGAGACCCTGTCTAAAATTAAAAAAAAAAAAAAAAAAAAACTTTTAAAAAGTAAAGGAAGTTACTTCTTTCTGAAGAATCTTTTGATCGTTTGGGTTGAAGTTGTAAGTTCCATATTGCATAGCCATTGAAATGAATGTTAATAAAGAGAGTTTAATGACATAAAGAAATGCTTATCATATATATATTTTTTCTTCGCTCAAACAGATGCTGACAGATTTATTAATTTTTTAATTTTTAATGCTTATAATATAGTAAGAGAATAAAATAAAACACAAAACTATAAATGTCATCAACTATATAAAACATCATAGAATATGGATGGAAGGAAATATGCGAAAAAGTTGTATCTGCCTTTGTTGGGAGAAATTTGGACAATTTTAATGCTTTTTCATATTTTTCTGTGTTTTATAAATTTTCTATAAGGAACATCACACATTTTTAAAACTATTACTTTATTTACTTTAGAATTTTTGTATTCTGAATAGTACTTGATTAATAATGTATAGAAAAGTTCTATTTCCCTCTCCTTAAAGCTAATAGAACAAGGCATAAAAATCAAGGTTAGTTAGGAATCAAACCAAAGTCGGACTTACATTCAATGTTCCATTCACAATGGACCTTCATTTGAAAAATTAGAATCATATAGACCTAGGCTCAAATGCTGGCTCCATTGTTTATTAGCTATGTGACAACAGAAAATTGACATCCCTAAGCTTTGATTCCTACATTTGTAAAATTAAATACTTCATATTCTTTTTGTTATAAAATTTAAATCTAACAAAGTGTTTAATACATGATAGATGGCTGATGTTAGCTATTGTTGTACTTTCTGTTATATGTGCTACTGCTAACTCTCATTATACTTTCAATATATATGTAATAAAAAACTAGAAACCATAAAGGTATATTATCAGAAAGTTCCATAAGAATTTAGAATATCTTGGCCGGGCGTGATGGCTCATGCCTGTAATCTTAGCACTCTGGGAGGCTGAGACGGGTGGATTGCTCAAGATCAGGAGTTCAAAACCAGCCTGAGCAAGAGTGAGACCCCCATCTCTATTAAAAATACAAAGAAATTAATTGGCCAACTAAAAACATATAGAAAAATTAGCCGGGCATGCCTAAATGGCATGTAGGCCAATTGGCATGCCAAATGGGCACATGCCTGTAGCCCCAGCTGCTCAGGAGGCTGAGGCAGAAGATTGCTTGAGTCCATGAGTTTGAGGTTACTGTGAGCTAGGCTGATGCCAGGGCATTCTAGCCCGAGCAACACAGTGAGACTCTGACTCAAAATAATAATAATAATAAAAAAGAATTCAGAATATCTTAATGGAATTTGGTAAAAATCCAATACTCATTTTCTTCTTCTTCCTAATTAACAAAAACCTGATTTGAATTGGATAGTATGTGCCTAGCTTTAAAAAAAAAAAAGTCACATTTCACAGCCACCACTGCAGGGAAGGCAGCCAATGAAAGGTATGCAGTCACTGAATGGGGCTTCCAGGAAAGCTCTTCAAAGGGGCCTCAACCAGCCTATATGAAATGTCCCTTGCCCACTCCCTTTCTCCTACCCAGAACTTGGAACTTGAGCATAACGGTTGAGCTGCAGGTGCCATCTTGTCATCACAAGGTGACAACCAGAAAAGTAGAAGGAACTTAGTACTCTTAAAACTGCGGGCCCGGGGGACTGCTGCTACTGGTCCCCGGCCTGTTAGGGACCGGTCCGCAGAGCTCCACTCCGTGCAAAAGCTGTCTTCCATGAAACCGGTCCCTGGTGCCACAAATGTTGGGGACCGCTACTCTAAAAGATGGTGTGGAGCTGCCAGTTACAGCTCTGGACTGCCTGTATTCAGACTTACTGAGAGAGGGAAAAGTGAAAGCCTGTCTTATTTGAGATATCGTTATTTGGGCTGCCTGTCGTGTGCACGGTCGCTCCTAACCGGCCGCGGGGACCCGCGACCCCAGAAGCCAATGCAGACCTACCTTTGCGGAACAGGAACGGGCCGACCGCACCGTGGGTTTCCTGAGATGCCGCTCGCATTGCTGGGAAGGTGCTCTTGGCCGAGATAGTGTGAATCTGTTCCTCAGTTACAGAGAATCCCAAGAACTCAGCAATTTGCTTTATTTCATCGGCGAGATTCTGAAAACAAAATTTTGCAGGATAAATTTCTTTCTGTGGGAATTGTGCCCTGAGCAAAAACAGGCTTTTTAGTCAAAGTGGAATTCATTATTAAGCCTAACTCCCTAGTTCATCTGCTTATCTCTGTCTTTAAACTTAGGGTACTTTGATATTCCTATGTAAATATTTGAGATAGCAGCTATATATAAGATATTTTGTATCTATTATACTTTGTAGTTTCAGTGTATGACTCTTGTTGAACTGCCAGACAATACTTTTTAGATATAAACAATAAAGTAGCATTAACTAGTAGGTTAGAATTGTATCTAGGAAGATATTCATTGTATTAAAAAGTATCAGACTTGCCGGGCCTGGTGGCTGACCTGTGTAATCCCAGCATTTTGGTAGGCTGAGGTGGGAGCATGGCTTGAGGCCAGGAGTTTGAGGTTGCGGTGAGCTATGATTGTACCAGCCTGGGCAACAGAGAGAGACCCTCTCTCCAAAAAAAAAAAAAAAATAAGAAAGAAAGAAAGAAATTTTGTTTTCATTAAAATTTAAAAGTAAAACGTATCGGTCTAGACCGGCTGGGGAAATTAATGTATTTGTATGTGCTCATTCGATTTTCTTTTCTTCTGAATTCTATTTGTAGCTAATGTTTAATTCCACCAAAAAAGTCTAATTTTTAGAATCAAAAACTTGAAGGAATCTTGAAATTTATCTTGTCTAACTATCCTTGTAAATCATGAACCACTCAACACTATGCCTTACCAATGGAAATTCATAAATCATCTAGAACAGTTTGTTAAACTATTCTACAAAACACTAGTTAGTATCCCCAAGATGGTTATAGACATTTCATGGAAAAAAAAGAGAGGAAGGGTTGAGGTCAAATAAGCTTAGAATCCTTTGGGTTAAACAAAAGTGAGAATTTTTTTTTATTATATGACCTCTCAAAGTCTTTAACAGACCAATGCACAATGTGAATTGCCAAAACAGCAGGCTGTATAATACAGCAGTTCATAAATCTATTTGAATAGGCAACCTCTTCTCCAACCCCCAAAAAGAATTATTAACATCTAGGGCAACACTGGTATTCCATGGAGCACAAGTTTCAGAAACATTATTCTAAACTGGAGGGAGAAAAGACCAAATTAGCATGTATCCTATAAACAGAAAGGGTAGATTAAATTCTACTTTCTTTTCATAAGAATATCATGGCAGACTGGTGTTAAAGACTTGATTAAGTTAAAGAGCATTTGACACACTATCTTCTCTTTAACTTACTTTCTTCACTGTGGTTCCAGGACTCTGGTTTCCCCCCTACCTCACTAACCACTCTTCTCAGTCTCCTTGGCTGATTCCTCCTCTTTTTCCCAAACTCTTTACATTGGAGGACTCCAGGGCTCAGTTCTTGGTCTCCTTCTCTTCTCTTATGCACCTAGATTACATATACATGGATTGCATACCATGGCTTTAAAGGCCATCTATGTGTCAATGATTCCCAAATTTTATCTACAGACCAGAACTCTCTCTGCATTCAAGACTTTTATACCCAACTGCCTACTTGGCCTCTCCATTAGGATAAATCATAAATATCTCAAGCTTAGTGTCCAAAACCAAACCCCTGATCTCCCCGATAATCCTGCTACACCAGTTGCCATCTCCTACTTGATTAATGGCAATTCAGCCCCCTCAGTTGGTCAGGCCAATGATATTGGAGTCTTATTTGACTTCTCTCTTTCTCTCACCTCCCTTCCCTCCATCCAATCCAGCAGCAAATCCTATTGGCTCTTCCTTCACCACAGATCCAGAATTCAACCACTTCTCATCACCTATCCTGTCTCTTTTTGGTCTGAGCCACTATCTCCCCTTGCCTGGACCACAGCAGTGGTCTCCTCACAGGTCTCCCTGCGTTCTGTTTGCCACAGCTCATTCTCACACACCACCCAGAATAATCCTGTTAGAAACACAGCAGCTCTGATCAGCCCTCTGCTCAAATCCTTCAGTGGCTTCCCACAGCGAAAGCCAGAGTCATTTCAGTGGCCTGTCACACCGTTCCTCATACCCCATCCTACCCGCTCCCACCTGTCCTCATTGGCTGTTCCCCCTGGTTCATTCCTGCAGGCCCAGGCACATCAGCCTCCCTGCTGTCCCTCAATCACACCAGGACCAACCTGCCCTGGGGCTTTGCTCCAGTTGATTCCCTCTGCCTGGGATGCTCTTCCCCCAGTACCTACTTGGCTCACTCCCTCACCTCCTTCAGCTCGCTGCTCAGTCACATCCGTTCAAGGAGGTCTCCCTAAACCACCCTATTTTACTAATCCCACACCCCCTGGCATTTCCAATTTTCCTTAACCGGCTATGCTTTTTCTTTTTCTCATATACTACATACATTTTAAAATGTATTGTATTTATTATTTATCATTCTGTCTCCCCTGTAACCTTCTCCAGGGCAGGGAACGTTATCTGCTCTGTTCATTGACGTCTCACCAGGCCCCGAAACAATGCTTACTGATCACTCCCTAGATGTTTGTTAAGTGAATAAACATTTTTTAAAAAATAATATTATTAAAAAGAGATTCAAAACCAAATGTATGTTCCATTAAATCAATGAGAACTACCTATTGTTTTTTTTTCTTTTCTTTTTTTTGAGAGAGGGTCTTGCTCTGTTGCCCTGGGCTAAACTGCAGCAGCCAGTGTTATCACAGTTCATTGCGATTTTTTTTTTTTTTTTTTTTTGAGACAGAGTCTCACTTTATTGCCCAGGCTAGAGTGAGTGCCGTGGCGTCAGCCTAGCTCACAGCAACCTCAATCTCCTGGGCTCAAGCGATCCTACTGCCTCAGCCTCCCGAGTAGCTGGGACTACAGGCATGTGCCACCATGCCCGGCTAATTTTTTCTATATATATTAGTTGGCCAATTAATTTCTTTTCTATTTATAGTAGAGATGGGGTCTCGCTCTTGCTCAGGCTGGTCTCAAACTCCTGAGCTCAAACGATCCGCCCACCTCGGCCTCCCAGAGAGCTAGGATTACAGGCTTGAGCCACCGTGCCCGGCCAGTTCATTGCAATTTTGATGTTCTTTTGATTACTAATTTGGACTAGTCATCATAAAGGGAAAATAAGGCATTACATTTATTAATAGTAATGAGTTCCTAAGCATTATTTTTATTTGTGTTAAACAAACAACCTAAGGATTTATGTATGTTTTTTTTTTCTAGTATTATCCCACATATCTAGAATTTTTTTCTTTGAGACTGGGTTTCGTTCTGTTGCCCAGGCTAAAGTGCAGTGGTGTCATCATATCTCACTGTAACCTAAACTCCTGGGCTCAAGCCATGCTCCTGTCTCAGCCTCTGGAGTAGCTGGGATTACAGGTGCATGCCACAACCCCTGACTGATTTTTAAAATTTTTTGGTAGAGAGGGGGGTCTCGATATTGACCAGGCTGGTCTTGAACTCCTGACCTCAAGCAATCCTCCTGCTGCCTCGGCCTCTCAAAGTGCTAAGATTATAGGTCTGAATCACCATGCCCTGCCTTGGAATATTTTTCTTTACTGAATACCATATATGTTCATACAATCAGAAATTATAAGTAAGTGCTCTATGTTGTAGTTTATAATAACTCTTGTTCTAGAATATCAACAATCATCGTCTCACCTCTTTCAGGTCTTCATATAATATGAACTTAACATTTTCATCATCAAGATGTCTGTTCCAATTAATTGCAAAATCAAAATAGCTTCCCCAAGAAACTAAAAACACAGGGGGAAAAACTTCTTAAGGAATTTTCAATAACTGAAGTTAAAATAATAGATGGTTAATTTTCTCTGAAATATAAACCATACATACATGTATATGCTCAACAAGACATTCATATAATTTATTACAAATCTCTGACCCCAAAGAGCTGGTATAAACCAGTCCAATGTCTTATTTCTATCCATTTTCTTATCTTCTTGAACATTTTTCATAAGTAACATAATTAAGCAAGTTGTAAAAATGATTTGCTAAAAACTATAAGACATTCATAAATTTAAGGTGAATAAAATAATTCAGAAATAGTAAATGGTACATGAAAACTGACTGAGATAATGCCAGAAAACCAACATTGCCCAATATAAATGTAATGCAAGCCATATATGTAATTTTAAAAAGTGAAAAGAAACAGGTGAAATTAACTTTAATGCTTTACTTTATTTAACCCAAAACATCCAAAAATATCATTTCAACATCAACAAAAAATTATCAATGAAACATTACACATTATTTTTTATATTCTAAGTCTTCAAAACCCAGTAAGTATTTTACATATACAAAGATTTCAGTTGGATGCTAAACGCTTATTGAAAATACTTGATGTGTATTTAGGTTTCATAAAACTTACAGTTGAAGAAGTATATCCACACACCCAACTTATTACAAACTTACTTAAAAGTTTTCCAATAACTGAAATGAGTATCCATCTTTAAATTTAAATTAACTAAAATTTAAAAAATTCAGTTGCACTAGTCACATTTCAAGACTCAGTTGCCACATGTGGCTAGTGGTTACCACATTGGACAGTGCAGATCCCCTAAAACCCTCTGTACCTTAGTTTTCCTCATCTGTAAAATGGGGTACCATTGGGTTTAAATTAATTAACACATGTTAAAGGCTTAAAACACTGCCTGATTTTAGGTGCTTTTACCACAAAAAAGAAGTAACTATGTGACAAGTTAATTTGGACTATGTTAACTATGGACATGTTAATTTGCTCAATTATATTAATCATTTCACTATGTATATGGCAAGACATCATGTATACCTTTAAAGATATACAATAAAAATTCTTTAACAAAGTAGTCCTCTTATTCTTTTTTTTTTTTTTTTTTTTGGGACAGAGTCTCACTTTGTTGCCCAGGCTAGAGTGAGTGCCATGGCATCAGCCTAGCTCACAGCAACCTCAAACTCCTGGGCTCAAGCAATCCTCCTGCCTCAGCCTCCCGAGTAGCTGGGACTACAGGCATGCGCCACCATGCCCGGCTAATTTTTTCTATATATATTAGTTGCCAATTAATTTCTTTCTATTTATAGTAGAGACGGGGTCTCACTCTTGCTCAGGCTGGTTTTGAACTCCTGACCTCAAGCAATCCACCCGCCTCAGCCTCCCAGAGTGCTAGGATTAAAGGTGTGAGCCACCCATCGCCCGGCCCAAAGTAGTCCTCTTAAAGTGAACTGACTACAGCTTCTCCTGTAGGGTCATCTGGCATAATTCTCCCCTTCACTATACTGTAAAGACTCAAAGAGCCACTAATAAAAGGAAGTATTTATTGGTCTCTGGCCACTATACCCATGGCAGTAGAGTCACTGCCACTTACAAGCAATGGGAACATTGGCGAATGATTGAACTCTTTTGATTAGTTTCCTCATCTGTACAATGGGGCTAATACTGCCTTACTCATAGTTTGTTATGAGTCTTAAGTGAAATCAGGCATATACAACACTTGCTTTAGTACCTGGGACATTAGGACACATTTATAAAATTGTAGTTATCAATAACCAGAGATAAAATATCAACATGATCTAAAAAAAAACTTATTTCCTTTCTGGCAAGTAAATGTCTTAGGTGTAGTTGTTCAGTGTCATGGTGTTTTATCTTTCTTGGTGTTTATCATTATGTTATACCATGACTTATGGGAAATTAACTATGGATGCTTCTCTACATGACTATTTGTTAAAGGCGCCTTTGTCCCATGTCTATTCTATGGCCACTTAATACTCGTAGTTAGCATATGAATTGTCCAAATTATTCTTAAAAACAGTAATGCACTCTAATTGTTTGATGCACAGAACTAGTGATGCTACAAAACTTCACTTAAATGCAACTCTTTGGCCCCTAGGCCTGCCTAAATCTTACTTCTTTCTTTCCCTTAAAACAATTTGAATTTTCATATTTATGTGGTCAAGTGTTGAAGTAACAAGGATTTTTCTACCAACAGCCATACCTTGTCCTTTCATGAACTGTCTGAAGAATTCATCCCAAGAGCCGTAGCTTGGAATATCAGGGACATTGTTGTGGAAATGGAAAAAAGACACTGCCGTATCTTTAGGGTTTCGAAATATCACCAATATCTAGGGAGCAAAAAATAAGTTAATTTATTTAGGTCTGTATTTTGAATTTTGGGAAAGGTTCTAAAGTGAACAATATCATTGTGTCTACTTGTGTATTACAAAATCGTGTTACTACATAAAGAATGACAGTAAGAAAATGAGGAGCAGGAGGTGGCTGATGGGGAATTGTAGGGAGAGGGGAGAAAGAAGGAAGAAAGAAAAGATTGATGTTGTAGCAGAGGACTTTTGCTAATGAGTTTAGACAATTAAAAGGCATGAATAGAAGATGTAAAAAAGAAAAAAGATCACTAGAATAGTCACAACAGTCTGGTCCAAAAGTTTAAACCCCTAAATAAAATAAAAATTGTAAAATAATGCCAAGAACAACAAAAATAATGTTTCGAATTGGTGGGAGATCAAAGAATGGCAAGGCCCACTCTCTGGGGCCTGAGATATGATGCATATGGAACCTCAGAATTCCTGTTATGTGTTTTCTCTGATGCGGAAAGTGCTCCTTTGGATGAAAAGTGTGAATTCAACATTGTAAAGAGCAAACTGAAACCCAAAAAAGCCAAGAGACTCCAGGACAGTGCAAGGCTGTTCCAAGTGACTTCCTGCGTTCTGGCCGGACGCTTTCCATTTCAAGAACTGAGGAACTGGGGGACACATTATTGAGCATATTTGGGAACCCTGAGGAAGCTGAGATAACCCACAAGAGGTCAGACAACAAGAGATAGCCGAAAGTCATTTCATTTTCAGAGAAGGGAAAGATGTGGACTTTGCAAAGTACAGATTCTGACCTCCATTTGGGAGAGATTTCTAGAACTGGCAAAAAACAAGGTTTAGGGCCACACA
Organism: Mirza zaza; assembly: GCA_008750895.1. Taxonomy (NCBI): domain Eukaryota; kingdom Metazoa; phylum Chordata; class Mammalia; order Primates; family Cheirogaleidae; genus Mirza; species Mirza zaza. The sequence continues at coordinate 19,151 of VSMD01042400.1, forward strand.
AAACAGGAAGCGAGGAAGTGGTAACCAGCAGGGGGCAACATGGGTCCTCTAAGAGCAAGTGGCTGCTAACACCTGGATTCTTCGGACATGGTTTTTAGATTAGTAGATGGAGTAGCTTATGACTTCTTCTGCAAAAAAATGGAAGAATGGAAGCCAGAAGTAGGAGCAATTAGGCATATAAAACTGGATAATCATATGCAAAGGAGGCTAAATACTCAATTAAAAACCTGCCTGGGGGTTTTTAATAAGCCTTTTCACTGTCCTGGGTCACAGTTACCATGTGAATGATTGATTTAGGTGAGGATATTTATCAGGCCGCATGCAGTGGCTCACACCTGTAATCCTAGCACTCTGGGAGGCCTAGGCAGGAGGATTGCTCAAGTCAGGAGTTCAAAACCACCCTGATCAAGAGCGAGATCCTATCTCTACTATAAATAGAAAGAAATTAATTGGCAACTAATATATATAAAAAAAATTAGCCGGGCATGGTGGCGCATGCCTGTAGTCCCAGCTACTCGGGGGGCTGAGGCAGGAGGATTGCTTGAGCCTAGGAGTTTGAGGTTGCTGTGAGCTAGGCTGATGCCACGGCACTCACTCTAGCCTGGGCAACAAAGCGAGACTCTGTCTCAAAAAAAAAAAAAAAAAGACATTTATCAAATTTGCAGATGACATGGAACTGGGAGGGAATCTGGATCTCAAAATACCTCGTCCATCTAAAGAAATGAACTAAGACTAACAGGATAAAATTAAATACAGACAAATGGGTTCTTATACTTAGATCTGTCTTACACTCATATCTAAAATTCACCCCTGCCCTCAGTCCAAATATAATAGATTCTTATCATCCAAGCATTTTATATTTCAGACTTTAACTACCACTTATTAGTCTCTTTGGCTATTATAACAATTTATAATTTCACAAAGACTTTTTATTCTTCCTTTTCTTTTTTTTTTTGAGACAGAGTCTCACTTTGTTGTCCAGGCTAGAGTGAGTGCTGTGGCATCAGCCTAGCTCACAGCAACCTCAAACTCCTGGGCTCAAGCAATCCTGCTGCCTCAGCCTCCCAAGTAGCTGGGACTACAGGCATGTGCCACCATGCCCGGCTAATTTTTTCTATATATATATTAGTTGGCCAATTAATTTCTTTCTATTTATAGTAGAGATGGGGTCTCGCTCTTGCTCAGGCTGGTCTTGAACTCCTGAGCTCAAATGATCCGCCCACCTCGGCCTCCCAGAGTGCTAGGATTACAGGCGTGAGCCACTGCGCCTGGCCTGGACAAAGACATAAATTTAAATTGTAAGGGCCAGTTGGCTGGAGTGTGAGCAAATCTCCAGCATCAACTCTTACTCCTCTTTTGCTCTTTTCTTGCCTTTATTCTTGTGAAAGTGAAACTCTGTTCAAAAGCCTGCATGCCCCCAAATCCAAATGTTTTATAAATTACTTCGGCTCTGTTTATTACAGAATCATTAAGGAGGGAAAAAAAGGAGTCACTTGGATTTGTGATTATGTTAACTGCATTAAACAGGGGAAATTATGTGTTAAAGTGGTATTTCCAATTTTGTAGATTCTCAGAATAAGGAAAAACTGTTTAACAGACCTGTTCAAACCTGGCTTAGGGGATAGAGGAGTTTCTGTCTATCATGGTCCAGACAGCCACTTAGTGGAATTCCAATACCCAGTGGGAATTAGCTCAGACAACCTTTAAGGCATTTTCCAATTCTAAGCTCCTCAGATTCTGGTACCTGGCCACAGAGACTGCTCATTGTAAGTCTCCACTTAATGTTGTCCTTCCCACTCTTCCTCCTCCCTCCTTTCCCCTCCTACCTCTGGCCAGTATAGTTATCTTAACTGTTTTCCTCCTTTGCCTTTCTTTGCTATTACTTCACTGTTCTCTCATTCCTCTTTGTGGCATTCAAGAGTTTAAATCTTGATTTTAATTAATTCTAATCCTTTCCTTCTGAAACCAAAAAAAAACCACCAAGAAATAAATGGAGGGAAGACCAGGTGACAGGAAACAAAAGGGGTTGGGTGAAAACTAGTGATTTAAACACTCTAAATATTCTAGTGGGATTCTGAAATTTATGCACTATAAAACAGATTATATGTTTTATATATTTATATAGTATATGTTTTATTCTATGCCTATGTTTTACATCCTAAAATGCATTTGATTTAAATGCAACTATAGCACATGTATCTGAAGAAACAATAAAAAGAGAAATACTAAATCTCATGCTTCATTTATTAAAATCCTAGGATGAGGAGCAAACTCATTATGTACCTCAAAGGGCAAATATCTATACATAAAAATTTCAAATTGAAATATCAGTAGGAAGGGACACTCACCTTGGCTTTATTCTTGAAGATGGACTCAGGTAACTTGTCATAATGGAGATGAGTTGCCAAAATCCTTGGCGATGGAAACTGTTTCATTCTCTTAAAAATATACACAAAAAGGTGAAAGTGTGTGTGTGTGTGTGTGTGTAGTGAATCAATCCTAAGTTTGGTATCTAAATGTAGTTTCAAGCGCTATCACTATGTCTTCTCCTCCAATTTTTCTTTATTTTCTTATTTTGCAAAGATAAGGAATGAAGAAACATAAATGAACAAATAATTAAAATATTCTTGAACTTCCTTCTTGCATCCTCTTACCATTTCCCAATCTTTTTTGTTGTTTAAAAAAAAATTTACCGGCCGGGTATGGTGGCTCACGCCTGTAATCCTAGCACTCTGGGAGGCCAAGGCGGGCGGATTGCTCGAGGTCAGGAGTTCAAAACCAGCCTGAGCAAGAGTGAGACCCTGTCTCTACTATAAATAGAAAGAAATTAATTAGCCAACTAACATATCTAGAAAAAATTAGCCAGGCATGGTGGCGCATGCTTGTAGTCCCAGCTACTTGGGAGGCTGAGGCAGTAGGATTGCTTGAGCCCAGGAGTTTGAGGTTGCTGTGAGCTAGGCTGACGCCACGGCACTCACTCTAGCCCAGGCAACAAAGTGAGACTCTGTCCAAAAAACAAAAAAATTTACCTTTACAATCATATCAAGACAATTTTGTTCAAGACAGCTCATAATCTGCAATCTCCTCTTAATTTGGGTCTCTTCTGTATTCAGGGTCTTCAACAGAAATATTCAAGTCTCAATTCCTGCAAATCCATTTTTAAAATCTAGATCTTTTTTGTTTAACCAACTAAAACTCCATGCAATCAAATATCTCAACAGAACCCAAAAGTCCACAGAGTCTCTTAAAAGTCTGAGAAATATTTCATGAGAGAAATTCTTGCCAGTATGAGGACTAAAAGGTGACTGCTTCTTTTTCTGTAATCTATTTCTATTTTTTTTTTTTTTTTTTTTGAGACAGAGTCTCACTCTGTTGCCCTGGCTAGAGTGCCATGGTGTCAGCCTAGCTCACAGCAACCTCAAACTCCTGGACTCAAGCAATCCTTCTACCTCAGCCTCCCAAATAGCTGAGACTACAGGCATGTGCCACCAGGCCTGGTTAATTTTTTCTATATATATTTTTAGTTGTCCAGATAATTTCTTTCTACTTTTAGTAGAGACGGGGTCTTGTTCTTGCTCAGGTTGGTCTCAAACTCCTGAGCCCAAGTGATCCTCCTGCCTCGGCCTCCCAGAGTACTAGGATTACAGATGTAAGCCACCATGCCTGGCTAATTCTGTAATCTATTTCTACAAATAATTTTGAAAATGAAGTTATCATTTCAATTTGCCAAGGTTAAGGGTTTTAACTTAAAAATCAGATCTTAATGACTTCAGGTCTTCAGTTCCACAATTTTAGAGGTCACTCACTGCTTGGTCACAGCTACAATATATATACCTACTTATTGCAAGTGATATAATGATATTCAGACATTTAGAGCCAATTGCTCTGTGAAAACTTGGTGGGGATCCCAACTCAAGGAAAGGGGCAAAAAAAATGAGATTTTAAAGATAAAAAAAATTAAAACAAGGATATGGGCCCAAGTGGTGACTAGTATTGGTAATATCTGATATACATCAAATTGTACTGTTAGCATTTAAAGTACTTTACATTCATTCACAGCAATCCTCTCAGGTAGATATTGTAACCCCCATTTTAAAGATTAAGAACAGACTTTGTGGTATTAAGTGCTTTGTGCAAAATTGCACAGGTGGTAATTTTCAGATTAAGTAATAAAGTGCTGTTTCTATTAAACTGCATGGCTAAAAACCACATACAGACACATGAGAAAGGATAAAGTTACTAAAAGGATTAGGAAAATATCCAAGGGGAAAATGGAAGCTAACTGTAACAAAATAAGATAAATATACAATGTTTATGAAAATGTATAACATAGCTAAACTGTAAGCAATGTAAAGACTAGATATAGATACATCTTGTTTAAAGAAAAATATGTATCCTAGAAAAGTTTTTTTGTAAGGTGAATAACTTTTAAGTAGAGCTCATCTCACTGATTTCCATTTAAAAATAAAAAGCACATTGCATAAGCAAATTATCTTTGAATGCAGTGGCTCATGCCTATAATCCCAGCTACTTGGGAGGCTGAGGCAGGAGGATCATTTGAGCCTGTAAGTTTGAGGTTGCAGAGAGCTGTGATGAGGCACTGCACTCGAGAGCCAGCAATACAGCGAGACCTTGTCTCAAAAAAACATTCTATAAATAATGTATAAACTAGGCCGGGCGCGGTGGCTCACGCCTGTAATCCTAGCTCTCTGGGAGGCCGAGGTGGGCGGATCATTTGAGCTCAGGAGTTCGAGACCAGCCTGAGCAAGAGCGAGACCCCATCTCTACTATAAATAGAAAGAAATTAATTGGCCAACTAATATATATAGAAAATATTAGCCGGGCATGGTGGCACATGCCTGTAGTCCCAGCTACTTGGGAGGCTGAGGCAGCAGGATTGCTTGAGCCCAGGAGTTTGAGGTTGCTGTGAGCTAGGCTGACGCCATGGCACTCACTCTAGCCTGGGCAATAAAGTGAGACTCTGCCTCAAAAAAAAATAAAATAAAATAATGTATAAACTTACAAGTTAATATACCAAACCCTATTTCAATCATAAGGACACATGTTTATCTCAGGTGACCAGGAACAACACAGGCAAATTCAATA
>VSMD01042404.1:0-92801 GCA_008750895.1 Mirza zaza
ACTTTTGTGTGTCTTAATGCTGTCTAATAAGCCACCTTTTATACTAACTATTTCTAGGAATTGACCTAGATTGAATCTTCAACTTCTGGCACCTCTGCATGATTGAGATTTGTCATGAATGGTTCAAAATAATTTAAAAATATTAAACTATGTCAAATTGTGAGCGAGTTTACAAAAGCGATCTGTAGATGTGAATGAAAAGGACTTTAATTGTATCATGATTAAATATCTTTAACTCCCAGGTAGTTATCCGTTCTCCTCAGGAATCATTGTAGAACTTTTCACAAAATAAAATTATTCTCAGAATTCCAATCTGCCATAGGTACTACAAGGGTCATTAAATCCTCTGGGCCATGACCTAGTGCCAGAGCTGCCAGCACTCACTGCAGCCCGGACCGGCTAGAGACTTTCTGTTATTCTGGACTCCGTAAAAACCTCCGTCCTTGTTAAATGAGTCAGATCAGTACACCTAAATGTGCCACGTATTGATTTCAAAATAGGCTCACCCAGGTATTGGGCCTCTTTTATATTGATAGGGAATATAAAGTTGGGCAACTTGTCTTTCAGTTTGGAGAAAATATCCAGCCCAGACCACTGGACTTCCACAAAGTTCACTGAGTTGAATCTTCTTGGAGTTTGTTGTCCATCCTCTGCGACAACTATGTCTTACCAAGGCATTTAAGGTACCAGCTACTTCTTGCCCACCAGGTTCTGTCAATCCGCTGTCATCAATGCAGTTATCCAGCATGATAGTCCGTGAGATGGTGAGACAATCAAGGACCATGTGAACAAATTTATAGCAAAAGGCTGAGTAGTGGATGTGATCCTGAGGCAAGAGAGTGAAATTGTACTCCAGACCAAAAAATGCAAGTAAACTGCTTCTGATGATTTCTGCCTCATGTTTTAGAAAAGAAGGCGTTTTCCACATCAATGCTGCATACCAGGTACTTCAGTATGCGTTCATTTGTTCCAATAAAGAGATTACATCTGGAACAACAGATTAATTTTCTGACTAAGTTTGTGATAATTTGCTGTCCTTCTTCAAGATCCTTCCGAATTTTGTGCAAATCAGAGAGTCAAATGGTGATGCCAAAAATTAGCATCCCTTCATCTTTCAAGTGGGCATACATGTGGCACATGGTTATATTTGTATTTTTGAAATATTACTTCAGCTTCAACATGAATAATTGATTGTAAGGGGGTAAGAATGGATGCAGGTAGATCAATTGGGTAGCTGTTACATTGTTGTAGGGAATAGATGATCTTAACTTGATTCAAAGTGGTAGAGATGAAGAGAAGTTCAAGTGGGCTGATCATGAGTTTGTTTCTGGATGTGTTAAGTTTGGGGATATTTTTGAGATATCCAATGGAGGTGCTATTTAAGCAGGTAGGGTCTATAGCACAGCTCTCAAGTCTAAGGTAAAGTGTAACAGGACTTTAGTTGGCATCTGCATAGATGTAGTCCAACGAAGAAGATGACAGTTCACTTGTGGAAATTCAACTATAGCCATTAAGCCACAAAAAAACCCAAAGAAACCAATAAACCCAAAATAAAAGGGGAGTGCAGGCCGTGGAATGAACTGGTGTGGAAGTATGGTGCATTCTTGCTACCATTCCATTCAATGAGTACATGCCCTAGATCGAGTGGGATTTGGAAGACATGAATCAGCTGTCTTTTTTCATTCAGTCCAAGTGCCAGTGTGAGTTAAGTGTGATTCTAATATTTAAAAATACTGCACATAGGTTTCACACAATATAACACCTAAATACAAGCCAACTTCTTGTGGAGATAAACTAAGAAATCAACCCTTTTCAAATCCTGGATGGAAAATCATCTGTGGTGTTGAGTTTCTTGAAAGATGATGGCACACTGGTCTTAAATATAGCACTTCTTGTGGTGTTTTCTTTCCTGAATAATTTTGACTAATTGCCTTTTTTTTTTCCCCCTCTGGCTTAATGGGCTGATATGAGATACTAATCCCTGTATAACAAGGAAACTTCACTGTAGCTGGGTGGATGAGATCATTTAAGGAAAAAGAATATTGGGAGAAAAGAGAGCCTCTATGACAAACCCTTGAGACACTCTGAGACTTCTTGGCTAGAGGAGAGTGAGTGTGAAAAGTAGGCATAGTATGAATGGCCAGAGAGGTGGAAGAAGTAGGAAAGTGTTGGATATGTTAAGTGTGGGGAATTTTTGAGACATCTGATGGGAGGTGCTATTTAAGCAGGTAGGATCTATATATAGCACAGCCCTCAAGTCTATGGTAAAGTGTGACAGATACTAAGGTGAAGTTTTCCTCTTACATGGGGCTTAGTATCTATTACATCATCCCTATTTATCATAAAGGGATGCTGGATTTTATTGAATGTTTTTCCTACATTTATTGAGATGATCATATGGTTTTGTTTTTGATTTTGTTTATAAGGCAAATCACATTTATTGACTTGCATATGTTGAATCACCCTTGTACCTCTGGGACGAAACCCACTTGATCGTGGTGAATTACTCCTTTGATGTGCTGTTGGGTTTTACTTGCTAGGATTTTGTTGAAGATTTTCACATCTATGTTCATTAGAGATATCGTTTTCTAGTTTTCATTTTTCATTGCATCATTTCCTGGCTTTCATATCAGGGTGATGCTGGATGCATAGCATGAGTTAGAGAGCATTCACTCTTTCTCAGTCTTTTGGAATGGTTTCACTAGGATTGGCACCAGTTCTTATTTGTATGTGTGTTAGAATTCAGCTGTGAATCCATCTGGACCTGAGCTTGTCGGAAGATTTTTTATTACTGATTCAGTCTTGCTACTCATTATTGGTCTAGTCAGGATTTGTCTCTTCCTGGTTCAATCTCTGGAGGTTGTATATTTTCAGGCATTCGCCATTTTCTCAGGTTTTCTAGTTTGTGAGCATATAGTTGTTCATAATAGTCTCTGGTGATCTTTTACATTTTTCTGGTGTCAGCCGTAATGTATCCTTTTTCATTTCTGATTGTGTTTATCTGGGTCTTCTCTCTTTTCTTGGTTAGTCTAGCTAGTGGCTTATCGATTTCATTCATTTTTTGAAGACCCAATTTTTTAATTTCATTGATTCTTCCTTATTTGTTTTTGGGTCTACATTTTATTTAGTTCTGCTCTGATCTTTGTTATTTCTTTTCTTCTTCTAACTATGGGTTTGTTCTTTGTTATCTAGTTTCTGGAGGTGTGATGTCAGGTTGTTAATTTGTGATCTTTCTATTTTCTTAATGTAGGCATTTAATGCTATAAACTTCCTTCTTAGCACGACTTATGCTGTATCCCACAGGTTTTGGTATGTTGTGTTTTCATTTTGCTTCATTTCTAAAAATGTTAAATTTCTGTCTTTATTTCTTTCTTGACCCAGTGATCATTCAAGAGCACGTTGCTTAATTTCCATGTATTTGTACAGTATCTGAAGTTCCCTTTGTATTGCTTTCTAGCTTTATTCCACTGTGGTCTGAGATGATACTTGATATGACTATGATTTTTAAAACTTTAAGACTCATTTTGTGGCCTAAAATTTGGTCTATATTGGAGAATGTTCTATGCGCTGATGAAAAGAATGTATACTCTGTAATTGTTGGGTAGAATATTCTGTTAATTCCATTTTATCTAATGTACAATTTCGGTTCATATGTTTCTTCATTGATTTTCTGTTTTTTTTTTTTTTTTTTTTTCAATTTGAAAGCAGTCACTGTTTATTAACTGGTCAGATTACAGAAATAATCATGGTAGATACCTCGGATCCTGATGACAAATGCCAATTTGGGTTCTTTAGGTACGTAAAAGTTGCCATCCTAGCCATTCGAATCTCAGTCTGTACATCTGCCTGTATTCCTTGTGATATTGCTTTGCTTTTTCATAGATAAGCTTCCTCCTTGCCTTTCGAAGCATCTTTTGGGCAAACTTCTTTCTCAGGCGTTTTGGTCTTCAGCTCTGCGAAATTCCTTTGCTTTTTCTTAAGGGTTTCTGGCACAGCGGGAACCTTATTTTTCTTCTCATTGACACCCTTCCTGGTTCCAGCCAGAAAAGAGGCCTTTGTTGATTTTCTGTGTTGATGATCTGTCTAGTATGTGAGTGGGGTGTTGAAGTCCCTCATTATTACGTATTGCTGTCTATGCCTTTCTTAAGGTGTAGTAACATTTACCTAGTGAATCAGGGTCTCCAGTGTTAGACGCATACGTATTTAGGATCATTGTATCCTCTTGCTGAACCCTTTATCATTGTTTAATGACCTTCTTCGTCTTTTTTGCTGTTTTTGATTTAAAGTCTGTTTTATCTAAGTATAGCTACCCTGCTCACTTTTGGTTTATGTTTGCGTGGAATGTCTTTTTCCATCCTTGACTTTCAGTCTATGTGTGTCTTTATGGGTAAGGTGGATTTCTTGTAAGGGTAGCTGGGTCTTGTTTTTTTAATCCATTCTGCCAATCTTTATCTTTAAAGTGGAGCATTTAATCCGTTTATGTCCAAGGTTAATATTGACATGTGAGGCTTTATTCTTATCATATTGTTAATTGATTTCTAGTTGTTTTACAAATTCTCTTTCTCTTTGTCTTTTTGTCATTGTGGTTTGCTGAACCTCTGTCATGTTGTCATTTAATTCCTTTCTCTTTTGCCTGTGTGTGATTGTTTTAGTAGACCTTTGAGTCCTAAAGTTCATGTGTTTTTGCGATGATGAATATTGACCAATTGCTGACTTGATAATTTTAATAAATTGATGTAACTCTGGGAAGACCAATTCGGATAGAAAAAAAATAGAAAACTAATATCAAGCATGAAAAAGGGCATAACTACATATTTAAGAGCCATTAAAAATAATACAAATATATTATTAATATGTTATATAGATAAATATTAAAAATAAGGTAAATAATATTTTGAAAATTACTTTTCAGAGATGATACAAGACTAATTAAATATGAAAATTTATGATTATAAAACCCTTAAATCCACTATTTTCTTTATTTATAAGGATATTTCTAGGCCTACATTGTTTTACTTGATAATGCTACCAAATAAATACTTAAGAAAAACAAATGGACACAAATTTATGCTTCTTACTGGTAATTAAGCTATTGTGCAGCAACTCCAAGTTCATCTTTTTATGCTTTACTGTGTGGTGTTGGGTCTACGCGTTTGGAATTTATTGTTCCTTGTTCTTGGATGACTTCCCATCGGGCTCTGCAGAAAGGGTGTCTAAGCAGGAGACTGGGACAAAAGAGATGGGAGATGGGATGATATTATATAATAACGTATATCAAATAAATTACATACTAAATGTAAAAAAGAAAAACCGGACTATAAAACTAAAAGAAGGAGGAGATAGTGGTCAACTGGGAAGTCAAATAGGATGAAGATCAAATACAACTTTTGCATTTTGTAACGTAACCGTTGGCACATTTTTGGGGAACTGCGAGGAGAAATGACAGGGGCAAAAGCCAAATGACAATGTGCTTACAAGTGAGTAGGAAGTAAGAGCTGACACCTATAGCACAAGCTTGCTGCTTTTTCAGGGCCCAGATGGTACAAAACAATAGGTTTTAGGTCTTCAGCAGCTATATTTTGGTGTGGCTGGGATAGGCATGGACTGACAGCAAGGACCCCAATATGTAAATATTGTAAGGCTTAAGTGTGGATTAGATATGAATTCAAGGCATTACCTAGAGTTGGATCCATAAACCATAAATTGGTATTGCAGGGATAAAGTATTTGGCTGAATTCATTCACCTTAGTTCCTATAATGCCAAACCTCACAGTCCAACAAAGTTATCTTTTGTGGTCCAGATTGCCTGGGAATTTTCGATTTCAATATGGTTTCCTTACTGATAAAGAAATTTAGTTTTTCAATGGTGATATAGCACCTCTTGTATATTCCTGGATAGAGCTGGGACCCATTCTACTAAGTGAAGTAGCTCAAGAATGGAAAAACAAGCAACACATGTACTCACCAGCAAATTTGTATTAACGGATTCAACACCTAAGTGTACATATAGGAATAACATTTATTGGGTGTTGGGAGGGTGGGAGGGAGGAGGAGGGGATGGGTATATACAACCAAACGAGTAAGATGTGCAGCATTTGGGGGGATGGACACGCTTGAAGCTCTTACTCGAGGAGGGAGGGTGGGCATGGGCAATATATGTAACCTTAACACTTGTACCCCCATAATACGCTAAAATAAAAAAAAGAAGAAAGAAATTTAGTTTTTGACTAGACTATAAAAAGGCATTTATGCTTCTAAGGAAGTCTAACTTCATTTTAGTACTTAATTAATAGTGAATAGAATCTAGTTATAGGATTAGATTGTCCAGTCCATTAAAACAGGCTTTAAGCCCAAGCTCCTGGGTCTAGCTGCTTGTGTTTGGGATCTTAGATTTGGCAGGAAGGAAAAGTTTTGACTCTTGAGTAAGTTTCCAGGAAGCAACTTTTGTCTGAAATATATTCACGGCCATTCTCCTTGGTGTCATTTCTCCGGAGTTGGAAGGTTTGGGTTTTACAGAGTAGCTACAGCAGTGTTCTGGGTGAGTTTGCAAAGAAGGTCATGGCAGGGAGTCTGTTAATGAGGTAACCTCAAAAATTCATCCAAGAAAAACTTCCCCTCCTGGGGTTAGTATTAAAAATTTTATAAGTAATGTCCACATGTGCTTAAAAATAAAGGTGCTTGGTTCAGTCTATGAAGTTTGTTTTTTTGAATAAAATTCAAGTAACTTACGAGACAATGGAACTTCTCTGGGTCCTTAGGGAACAAGCAGAAAGAACAGAGATGCATAAAGCAATTTCCACACCTCTCTTGAGGAATAACTCAAGCAGACATCATCTAATAAGATGCCTACCTGCTCCTCCACAGGCTCCCCCCAGATACCACTAGATTGCTTGATTCTCCCAGGATTTTTTAGTTCCCTTTTTCCTGGAAACCTACAGCCTTGTAAGCCTTTTTTCCTTATCCTCACAGGTTCTCTTCTTTCTTAAAAACAACTTGTTGTATACTCCAGGGTAGGACACTAGTTATAGAGGAAAAACTAAAGCAAGACACCTGCCTTCAGCTGGGCGCAGTGGCTCATGCCTATAATCCTAGCACTTGAGGTCAGGAGTTCGAGACCAACCTGAGCAAGAGAGAGACCCCGTCTCTACTGAAATATAAAAATTAGCTGGGTTTGGTGGTGCGTGCCTATAATCCCAGCTACTCAGGAGGCCAAGGCAGGAGGATCGCTTGATTCCAGGAGTTTGAGGTTGCTGTGAGCTAGGCTGATGCCACGGCACTCTAGCCCAGGTGATAGAGCAAGACTTCATCTCAAAAAATAAAATAAAATAAAATAAAAAGACACCTGCCAATCTAATATCCATCTACATGGAGTCAGAGCCATTGGCACAGGTCACAGGGAAGGTATATGAACAGGAAGTGTCAGCTGACAAAGAAAGGGAATCCATCCTGGAGTGTCTCATTCATGTTTTTCCTGTTCTTTCGTGCTTTGTTTTTGTTCAGGACTTGTATCTTGTATTAGAGAGGCTATCAGTTGTTTTGAATAACCCAGGAGTATGTTTCATTTGTTGAGCCTATCTTCAAGGTAAAACATGTCCTACAGAACACACAATAAAAAAGGTTTTTAGATTGCCCGTATTCACATGGTCATTCTTTATATGAAGAGTTGATATCCAACATCTTTGGGCAACTGTGTGGCACTGGGCCATATGGTGAATTGTTATAGTACTGATTTGCAATGAGTCACACCTTCCAGTACCCACGTACCTAGGTATTCCTTTCCTATGTTGACTCTGGACTTGGCCACTGACTTGCTTTGGGCAATGGGACGTCACCAATGTGACCCAAATAGGGACTTGTGAAGCACTTGCCTGCTGGAGCTTCCCTCTTGGAACGATGCCCTGAACTGTTGCCATGGCAAGGCCCAGGATGAAAGGCCAGGAGTGGGACACTGCGCCACCCCATCTGTCTCAGCTGACCCTGGTCCCCTGCTGTCCCCAGCTGAAAGCTGCTGCATGAGTAGTCCCTAAAAAGAGCACTGGAAGAACCAACCAGTCAACTTACAGGATCATGAAAAATAATGTCACTTTTTTTAAAAGCAGCAAGTTATGGGGTGTTTTGTTGCATAATAGAGAAGTAAAATTAGTCATAACTTAATGTTTTGCATATTACATATTTTTCATATGTTTGAGGGTAACTGTGTGACATTTCACAACACATCACTATGTGTAGACCCATAAATATTCCTGCACATATAAACTAACATATGACTATATAGAAAAGGGACTGCTTTTCATAAGGCATACCCAGAATCTATCTGTCCTGTTGCTCAGGAGTCTATGTACATATACTGTATAATTAAAGGTGGAAAGAGATTACAAAGACGGGGTAGAAGACAATGTCTAATTGGGATTCTAGAGAAGACATGTGGGGTGTGTTCACACACATGTATGTGCATGTTATGTGCACACACGTGGGTTGAGAGAGAGAGAGAGAGAGAGAGAGAGAGAGAGAGCAGAGAAGTGATTAGATTAGAGAAAGCTAGTTAAATAGAAATGGTTCTTGGTGGGTGGCGATGTACTAAACAGCCCAGGTGGTAGAAGCATGTTAGCTTCTGAGTTCAAGACCAGATGATTAAAACAATCTACATGTGGTGCCTAAGCATTGGCTCATAATTAAGACTCGGATTAATAAAAAACATTGGTGTTCCAGGGAATTCCTTCCTGGGGTCCTTTCTATTTTTCCTTTATATCGCTTGAAAATTCTTTGCAAATTAAATGTGTATTGCTACAGCCACAAAGAAAAAAAGGGAAATGAAAATAGCAAATGATCTTCTTTTGACACCAACTTGCCTATAGAATGTCTCATGATATTCTACAATTTTTTAAAACTACACAGTACGCAAAACACCGGCTTTTCCCCAATGTATAAGAAAAGACTGTATGTTAAAAGGTATTCACAGCTAGAATTATATTAGTCGAGTAATGCTCAGCCTTGTTGAAAACATTCTCTCAAATGCGTGTGGGTGCATATACGTATGTGTATTTTGCCAAACACATTTTCATTAGCTAAGAAGTTACCTGAACTGAGGTTTCACAGCTTCCATTCTGGCATTGAGGGAATCAAAGCTGAGTAGAAGGGCAGTTTAGGGGTTACTCTTCTTGAAGTCTGAACAATTTCTTCCTGTGTATGCGTGTAATGCTCATTTGAAATGAAACAAAATGAATCCTCTTGTGATAAACACTTTCTATAGATCTGCAAAGTAGCAAGGAAACTATGTATAAATATATGCCCAATTACTTTTGATTTAGAATAAGCAATTAAAATGTACACACACACAGACGTACACCCACACACATATTAAAAGATACCACATGTGGGGCATGGTGGTGTGCATCTGTAGTCCCAGCTACTCAGGAGGCCAAGGCAGGAGGATTGCTTGAGCCCAGGAGTTTGAGGGTGTAGTATGCCATGATTACACCTGTGAATGGCCACTGCAGTCCAGCCTGGGCAACACAGCAAGATCCTGTCTCTTACAAAAAAAAAAAAATACCACCACTGTGTCTATGCATTCATTCAGGATCTATTGACTGTTCTAGCATAGATACCCACATTCCTGTTAGATAGGAAGCATTAGAAGTAATATTAATCAAATCCTTCTCACTGCTTCCCTAATTGCCTTGCTATTATAAGAGTGATGATTTCACAGGAAGAAATCACTTGATGCGAAGCAAAATACCATTTGCTGAATGTGCATCCAGTCTCATCAGGTTAGACAGCTTTTTTTTTTCCTCCCAGAAAGCGTTGAAAACACGAGAATGGAAAGGAAGCAGGTGTGGCTGTTTGGCGTGCTGTCTCAGGCACTCCTTAAGGCTTAATGATCGCTGGCATTGCAGAGGAGTATGAAGGAGAACTTCAACGGCCTTATTTCTAAATGATTAGCTTAAGGACTCTTCTTTGTGCTCCCAAATAATTTCTAAATTATAATCTCACCTCTTCCTTCTTGTTGTCACTTAACACCCTTCCACCTCCATCCCAGGACTCCACCTCCCACAACATGTTCTCCGTGAAAATTAAGCCAGGATCAATGGTGAGATTGTTCAAGGCGAGTTTTTATCGAGATCGGGTTAAACGACTGTACTTTTATTTGAAAGCAGTGCTTCTTAAAGCATGTCTGGGGACGAGTGCTTTAGCAGAGGGTAAATGGCCCCCCAGGGGCAATATAAGGTATTTGCACTTGCTCTCTCAAGGCTGTGATAGAATTTCCCTGGGAAATAAATAAACGCATACCTAATATATATATATATATATATATATATTTTTTTTTTTTTTTTACACACTTAGGAAAACAAATCTGAAGATCAATGAATCTAAGTCTTATATGGTGGCATCTTCGTAGTAGCTCAGGACATGTGCTACCTTGCTTTTCTCCCTGTCCCTATCCTGGAGATCAATAACCTTAGAACTATATATATTCAAGTTACTCATGAAAATGCAGATTCCTGATATCCCCTGGGAAAATTCTGGTTAACAGATCTCTGGGTTCACGGTATCTTTATGAAGTCATCCTTGCAACCTGGACTGTGTACTGTTAGACTTTTATGTGTAAGGGAGATCGATTTCTGCAAAGTTTTAGCCACTGTTCTATAACTTGGAGCCTAAATCATCTGTAGTGTTTGTAGTGGAATAAATGGAAGGCTCTTCCTGTTGAATCTTTCTGACCTAAACAAAGCCAAACGAAACCACTCTTGTTCACATTCTTGCCTTAGGAAGGCCAATATCACAAACAAATCGAATCTCTGAAGACTGAAGATGTTCATAGATTGAGAATCATCCGTCTGATCATTAGTGAATACTTTAATGCAGATTTGGTGTATGTATACGTGCTATCAGGTAGAACAGACACTGATTATCACATTACTTACGAAGGTGGCCTTTGGAGGAATAATAAAAAGTTGAGGTGGAGACTACTTACTGATTGTTCCCAATTATCTCTCTTTTTTTTTCTCCCCCTCATACTAGACCACCACTTTTCAGTAGGGCACATGGCCTTATGAAATAAAGTTTGTATTTCCTAATCTTATTTACAGCTAGGGGCCAGTGTGTTACTAAGTTCTGAACAGTGGAATGTAAATGGAAGAGGAGGGCATGACTTATGGAATGTGTCCACAGGGAGCAGACCTGCTGTCTTTTACTTTTTCCTCCCCATCTTACTGGCTGGAATGTGATGACCGGACCATGATTCTCTCTCTGGGAGCAAGACATGCTCAGTGATTCACCAAGATTTGAATGGCCTGGGTGGGGTGACCAGCCCTTGTAGCCTTCACTTATGTAAAAGAGAGAGAGAGAGAAATTTCTCTTTTATTTAAGTCATGTTATTTTACTTTCTACAACTTTCAGCAACACTTAATCCAAACTGATTAATATTATCACACGTTTTTTTCCCTCTCCTTAAACATAAGTGTGACTGAAACTCTGCCTATTTGAATTTTGTTTTTGTTAGCTGGATTTTTGTTTGAGACCTGACGTAATATTTTAAAAAGACCCTACATCTTCTCCCTTGAGCATATAGTTTATCATTTATTATCATACACATGTGTTGACAAGGCAGTATGAAATATTAATTCTTGGTTTGAATATATATATAAGAAATTGGCACTGGAATTAATGTGCTTGGAATAAACAGGATCCTTCCCATCCATTTCCTATCACTCCTGGCTAAAATATTTTTGTTCTCAAATTGGCTATTCAGATCTTTTTTGGGGTATTTAATATCACTGTAGGCATTCAGCAAAAATCTCCAGAAATTATTTGAATTAAAAAATAGATGAGCAGGTATGGTGGATCACTTACATTTTGTTCTTCCAGACTATCCTTCTTCATTCAGCTTTGTGCACTGGGAGGCTGACACGTGGAAAGCATGCAATGGACTCTCTTATTCTCCAATTTAAGATCGGATTAGTTGAATACGAGGCATGATCAGGTGATATGAAAGACAGGGAAGGTAAAGTCAGGATACTTATTTTTTACTTATACTTGTGACTACACGTTGGCTGCTTCTCTTAACTTAAAGCTTGTATCAGAGGAAAATGGCGGATTAGTGGGGACCTCCTGGCTCTCTGCTCTCAGAGAAGGAGGTGAAGAACGTGGGTAGCTACACACGAGTGGATTGCTCTCCCACAGGAATAGCATTGTGAATCTGCAGAGAAGCAGGGTGGGACAAGCAGTGCTTGTGAAAAGGTGAATTGGAGAATTGGCCACAAAGTCTGGAGAGTGCGAGCTATACAATAGGGAATAGAGTGTGGGACGGCCAAGCCCATTGGCCAGCTGGGGCAGTGTGGTCTGACCCACGGGGGGACGACTCTTCCTCCATCGACCTCCACACCCACTCAGGCAGGGAAGTACCTGAAGTCAGTGCGAAGTTGTAGCATGGGCTGACAGGGCTGTGTGGGGAAGACACAAAAGCGGGAAACATTTTGAACTCTCCAGTGCTCTGTGCTAGGTCTCCACTGGCCCGGGGGAGAGACTGGTCTGAGTGGACACTTCCCAGATCCCCAGGAGGGAGTTTGGAGACAGGAACCTCACCTCTGGTGGTCACTGGGACCAGAACAAGGGAGGTGAGTGCTGACTTCAAATGTAGGAATTTTGGAATGAAAGAAGAGAAAAAAATGGAAGAAGATATCAAGGGAATAATATAATAAAATTCCTCAGAACTGAAAAGCATGAGGTTTCCCATATGAAGGCTAAGTACTCATTATAATTTATGAAAAAGACTTGCACCAAGGCATTCATTGTATTAATATTTAGGTCATTAAGTATGAAATATCTGATTTCCTTAAGTGCTAAGTTTGACAGCTGATATCTCTGACATTTCACGTTGACACTTCTTGTTTTATGTTTATTGTGAAGGCACATCCTCATTCTTTAAAAAGCATGGTTTTTGGCTTGTGATTATCTTTCAAAATCTTTTTAGAGCAATTTTTGTGAAATCAGGGATGAGTCAAAAATTCATCTTATTTTCAAATGTGAGTTCCGTCATGGAACCCATGGAGCACAAACAGCTCAAAATATCAACAAACTGTTTGGGAAGGATGTGGCTAATGAACACACAGTACTTTGATGGTTCAAGAAGTTCCATTCTGGTGATTTCAGTCTGGAAAATGAGCCACTTGGGCGACCCCGATGATGAGCTGAGAGCTGTAGTGGAAGTGAATCCATCTCAAACTACGAGTGAACTAGCAGCAAGGTTTGCCATTACTATTCTGTCGATATAGGATTATTTGAAACAAAATAGGCAAGGTAAAGAAGCTGGATAGATGGGTACCAGTCACATATACAAGATAAGGAAATATATTGCCGCCCCCCCCCAAGATGTTCACATCCTAATCCCATAACTTGGGAATGTTACCATATACAGTTGTCCTTCTGTATTCATGGGGAATTGCTTCCAGTACTCCCACGATATACCAAAATTTAGCCATACTCAAGTACTGCAGTTGGCTCTGCAGAACTCGAGTCTATAGGAAAAGTCAGCCTTCTGTATATGTGGGTTTCTGATCCCATGAATACTGTATTTTCAATCCTCGTTTGTTTGAAAAAAAAATCCCCATATAAGTGGACCTGTGCAATTCAAACTCATGCTGTTCAGGGGTCAACTTTATAGCAGAAGCGACTTTGCAAATGTCATTAAGTTAAAGGATCTTGAGATGGGGAAGGCAGCCTGGATTATTCAGCTGTGTCCAATATAGCCACAAGGGCCCTTGGGAGAGGGAGGCAAGTAGGTCAGAGTCAAGGAAGAGGTGACGAGAAGAGAGGAGGGATAGAAAGAGGTTGATGGAAGGGGTAAGGGATGGGATCTTCCCCGGATGCTCTAGAAGGAAAGCAGCCCTGCAGACTTATTTCAGACTTGTGCTCTGCAGAGCTGTCAGGTGAATTTATGGTTTGAGCCACCATGTCAGTGTTGATTTGTTACAATAGCAAGAGAAAGGAATACACTGGCCAATTGTAAATCCAACGTGCAGGCAGAGGAAAGACATTTTAGGTATTCACGCCTCAAAAGCTGTTACCTCCCTTTCCCTTTTTAGCAGGAATTGACTAGAGAAGGTACTTACTAATCAAAGGCCCAGTATGAGAAAGAGTATGAGGTTCAGGAAAGAAAGGATCCAAAGCACAGAGGTGAGAGGCTTTCCCATGATAAGGGAAGTTCGAAGTTCAAAGTTCCAGACTGCTCCAAGCTGGAGCATCACTAGGCAAGGGGCAAGAGGCTGGTTGGCTGACTGCTCATTTGACTATCTTGGGTGATGGGTAAGAGCTCAGCTCCCAGAAGCCAGAATGCTTGGGTTTCCATCTCAGTTGCATCACTTACTAACCATGCAGCCACATTATTTAACTCAGTTTTCTTTTTTTTGCAAAGTGGAAATAATAATAAGGATAGTAATGCTACCATGTAGAGTTGAGTTGAGAGTGAAGTTGCTATTAATACATGCAGAGTGCATGAAACTATTTTTAAGTTTCTGGCACATAATAAGGCCTCCATTATGTTACCCTCTTATTTCTAAAAATGTTTTATAGATCTGTGGGATAATTTGGGGATGAGTTACTGGTAGGCACATGGAATATTGAACAAATATTCCCCTCCTCGAGACAGTGACAGTATTATAGTACAAGTTTCAGCTGTCAAGGATATTTACAATCATGATCATATAACCATTAACTATTGATTTAATCAACATTGTGGCTTAAGGGTTTTGGGAGACAGGGAGGGGTGGGGTGTGAGCATGTATGTGGTAGGGAGATGAGTTGGGATGGACAGGAAATCAAATGATAAAGTATCAAACTGTAAAATCAAGATGTAGCAGTCTGGGCACATTATTTAGAAACAGCTAGAAGAATTAATATTGATTATCTCTAGGGATTGTAATACTGGAGTAGGGTGAAGTAAAACAGGGAACTATTGATTTCCATTATAAGCCTCATGGTACTATTTGACTTTTTAAAGTATCTACCTATATACTTACTATTTTTTAATTTTTTTTGTATAGATAGGGTCTTGCTTATGTTGCCCAGGCTAGTCTTGAACTCCTAGCCTTAAGCAATCCTCCCATCTCCACCTTCCAAAGTGCTGAGATTATAAGTGTGAGCTGCCACATCTGGCCAGTACCTATATACCTTTATAAAATAAAAAAAAAATGAATAATGAAGTTTATATATGTGATAGAACACATTTAGCAAGGCAGGGCATGCCACATTAAGTGTCATTACCCAAAGTGTGAAAACATTCTTTGACTCTATTGTCCAAACGTGTGAGCTGTAGAACAAAAATTAACTTTAGGGTCTTGGAAATTGCAAATAGTCAGCAACCTTTAGGTCTTGTCTCTAATGATGTTTCAAAACCAGTGGTGCTCAACCTGGGCTGCAAATAAAAAACTCCTGGGCTATTGTAGTCACCCAGGGGACTTCCAGAAGTTTCAATTTCCCAGCCCTATCCCAGACCAATTAAGTCAGAATCTCTGGGGGTAGAATGCAAACATCAGTATTTGAAAACTCCCCAGGTGATGACAACGTGTCGCCAAGCCAAGATTGAGAACAACTCCCTGAAATTATTTTGGGTGGCGCTTTATGGGATTTCCTTGTATTCACTGGCTTTGTAGTAAGCAACACTCCCCATTTATCAGCTTGGTAGGAACAGACGCAGAACTGGTGGTGGTGTTCAAAAATAAATATCAAGAGTGTGTATGTATATATACACACTTCCTGAATATTGGAAATATATAAATTTCCCAAATATTATGATTTGGATTAGGACCATGTTTGAGCCCTTTTTCGTTTAATTTTGTCAAACTGTAACTAGCCTTACTCTAGTTTTTTGAGTTATTCAATGTGTGAATCAGACTCCTAAGTCTTAGAGATTTGAACACTGATTGCTATGGTTGAAACACACTGATCTGTGTGAATGCAGGATTTCCTAAAGAACTAACGAATAATAACTAAATTACACCAGGAAGACCCAGTATTAATTACCATGTAATTCATACTACAGTTTATAAATCAGATACAAAATCCAATAATTATAGGACAATTGGTATGTAATTACCTTGACTCTACATAGTAATTACAGTGTAATTTTGTCAATAGTGCACATCACATACTCATAAAGAGAACAGCTATTACTTTGCACCCTGGAGTTGAAAATAACTAGCTGGATTATTCTAACATTGGTTTAGGAAGGGATCAATATATGATCTTCACTCTAGTTAAGGATCCAGAAATCACTGAAGATCTAATTTGTAATCTGCTCAGTATTTGGCATTGTACTAATTGATGCTAGAGATATTTAACATGCAATGCACTTGGTGCAAGAAGAATTTAAGTCGCTATCCTGAAACATCCAACATGCAAATTAAATCATATATAACTAAGCAGATGAAAGCAAATATTCATGAGGAGGAATACTTTGATTAAGAACATTTAGAACAGAATAGAAAATGCCACTCTTCCTATGAAGACATAGCCTGGATAGTTTTATTCTAGTTGAACTTGATTTGTTCAAAGGTTTCTTTAGCAGGTGGGTTGACTATTACTTGTTTAGCTCCCTGCAGGGAGGGGTATTGTTTTCTGTTTGATATTTTAGCTCCACTGGAAACACACTATACCAGGTAAGGAAGATAGATCCAGAAGGAGTGAATAGAAATATCATGAAATGGGATAAAACTTAATATCATTTTCTCCCCAGCAAAACAGTCTAAGACCAAATCTAAAGAAAGAGAAGTTTCTGCTCATGTCCAAGGAGGGCTGAATCAGGAATGGTATATGAGTAAATTTCCTATGGGTCAGTCTAGAGATAATGCCTGTGCCAGTACCGGGGTTGAGTCGTTTCATGGATTTCATCAGAGTGGTAAAGAAATGGTGACAGGACACACAGGTATTTGTCAGACCTTCGCCACCCACTAAAAGGTTACTCTTTGACATTGGTTCCCTGGAAAACAGAAAAATCCCAAACAGGGTGGGATCCTGGAAGTGTTTAGGAAACCCTGTCTCTCCAATAGGGACACGGAAGTCCTCAGGAGGAGGGGTGAGAAGACAATTGCTTCTGACATTCTAGGCTGAGGTTCTCAATACCCTGGACTTGAAACATTTCATTCCAATTGTTTAAGGTGGTGAAAGTGACAGCCACAACACCATCTGGAAAGTTATAGAATAAAAATGAAGCTCAGTTAAATAGTGAAACCCAATCTACTGACTCCCAAGCTTTTCTGCCAGGGAAGGATGGTCAAACCTCCTGAGAGCTAGGCTCCTGGGCATTTATAACTGACAACTATAGAAAGGATGAACTTTCAATGGTGCCAAAATAGAATGAGGACTCTCCCTGAATCCTGTTCACCCAAACTTAATGAGGTAATTGTTAGCTAATCGATAAGGCAATGAAACCACAAACAGGTGCGAACTCCACTTGGGCAAGACTTTGCAAATAGAAGGGGTGGTCTGTAAATGTATTGCAACCTTCCCGAAGTCTGAGATACCCACTGAATTATGTAAAAAAGGGAAGAACTCCACAGCTTAGCCTTTAATGCCCTCCACAAAGTTTCTTCACTATTAACTGGGGTCTTTTTTCTCTCTGTGAACTTTTGTGTATCCCGCACTTCAGTCATCTAGAATACTCGTCTTTTGTTAAGCAGTCCTTGCAATGTCCTGCCACCAGGCTCTTCCCTTTGTCTGAATTGGCCCATCCATCATCGTGTCTTCTATCCAAATTTTACTCATTTTTTAAGGCCTAGCATAAGTGCTACCTCTGCCAGGAAGCATTTGCTTAGTCAAGAGACCTCGTTTCCTTCTTAGAAATCCTAGCTGTGTGCTAAGTGTGTTTTTATGCACATTTTCTCTATTGGCTTGTAAATTTCTGGAGGCAGGTACCATGATTTACATATCTTTGGATTATTTCAAGGTAGTTATTATTAAATTTCACTACATAATAAAAACTACAATGAATGTACCTGCTGAAATATCCTTTGTTAAATTTAAGTATTTCTAGGCTATATAAATTAATACTAGATCCCAGGATTACTGATTCATGGAGCAAACACTTTTAATGTAGGTTTCTGACCCCTCTCCCTGCTCCAAAAATGTTCATTTCTTCCTCATATGACTATTAACAACTTTCCCTTTGAATGACATTGAAGTTTTGGTGTAGAAATTTGAACTGACCTCTTTGATATGAACAGGAAACCTAAGATTCTGTTATTAGACCCAAATGGGTCTAATATAGTTCTTTGAAGAAATAATAGTTCTGATAAGACTTAAAGAAATAATTTAAAGATGTTTATTTTGAGCTGAATGTGTGTGACTGGCCCAGAGCAAGAGGTGCTGAGAAAATGTTAACAGTTTGGTTTTAAACATTCATGGATATAGAAATTACATGTCAAATCATAAATCAATACATAGTAGGTGTACATTGGTTTGGCCCAAAAAGTGGGACATCTTCAAGTAGGGGCTTGAAGGTTATAGGTGGGTTTAAATCTGTTAAGACTTTTAGGTCACACCAGATTTGAAGATAGGAACAGTGAAGAAGAAGTCCCTGTGTGTTGTCAGAAGAGTCCCAGATAGGAGCTCAGCAGACCAAGGGGCTGCCCATTTCATCCAATAACTGGCCATGTGAGTTTGGGCACACCAGAGAACACCTCTGTAAAATGAAGGCTTAGGTTATGTGAGCTCTAAGACTTCATGAGTCTTAAGAAATCATGCTGTGAATATATATCTTGGAGAGAAATACTGTAATGAAAAGAAAACAGAAGGCTAGGATGAAACCCCAAACTGTTAGAAAAGGTAATTATGAAGCAATGATAACTTTTTCCTGAGGCTTGGCCTTAGGTAAATTATGGCTAATTTAATTTTAATTTTCTCCTCTCCCTCCCTTTCCTCAGTCATTTATCCTTGTTTCAATTCCAAGGGCATTGCTTTCAGATTTCCTGACTGATCTCCATGAAGGTAGAGCAGAAGGCAGTTTAAGGTATTTCTGTTCCTTTAGAACTCACTGTAGGGGGGCACAAGAGCCTGGCAAATTTTCAAAGCCCAGAGAAGGAGGTTCTAGTGTTGGGATTTGTAGGAATTCCCCCAGGTGATGAATCCTTCAAATGTCATCCAGCCTACCATCATTTCAAAAGAGAGTTGAGCAATTAGGACAAACCCCCGGTTCTCACTAGTTGAGAGAGATATCTACTATTAGGATTTCAATCATATTGGCACCTGAGGAATCTGGTTCCTGGTGATTTTTTTCCAGGCCTGACCTGGCAGGATCATGGAGGAAGCTGCTCTCCCTACACCAGGCTTGGGGCACAGCCCGTGCATTGTAGTCTCGGCAGGGAGCTGCTGTCATTGTCTCAGACCCCTCTGGCCAGTCATGCTCTCCCCATATTTGCCACTCCTGGCTCAGGTATCATCAGGTACCCAGTTCTCTCCTCCTTAGTTATATATATATATATATATATATATATTCCCAGGTATTTTATTTTCTTTGTTGCTATTGTGAAAGGTATTGAGTCTTTGACTTGGTTCTCAGCTTCACTCTTGTTAGTGTATAGGAATGCTACTGATTTGTATACATTTATTTTGTAACCTGAGACTTTGCTGAATTTATTTACCAATTCCAGTATTCTCATGACAGCTTCTATGGGGTTTTCTAGATATAAGATCATATTGTCAGCAATGAGTGATGGTTTGACCTCTTCTGCCCCCCTTTGGATACCCTTGATCATTCTCTTTTATGATTGTTCTGGGCTAGGATTTCTATGTTGAATAGAAGTGGTGGTGGAGGGCAACCTTATCTGGTTCCAGTTCTAAGTGGGAATGCTTTAATGTTTTTTTTCCTATTCAATATGATGTTGGCTGTGGGTTTGTTGTATATGGCTTTTATAATTTTGAGGTAAGTCCTGTCCATGCCCATTTTGTTAAGTGTTCTTATTATAAAAAGGGTGCTGAACTTTGTCAAATGCTTTTTCTGCATCTATTGGAGGATCATATGGTCTTTGCTTTTACTTCTATTTATGTAGTGAATTACATTTATAGATTTGCACATATCAAACCATCCCTGTATCTTTGGGATGAAGCCCACTTGGTTGTCATCTCCATCTGAGGTCTTCTAAGGCATTCTTATGGTGGGGCGTGGGGAAAACCTTGAAAACCTAGTATATTTCCACTCCAAATCCTCCCACCTTGTCCCCTCCCTACACTATAGAGTCCACGGAACTGTTTGAGGCTCCCTCAAAAGTGAGACACCCCCTAGTCTGTGCTGACTCACCTGACCCACCACCACTCTGGGGGAAGATGGGACGGGGGGAGTAGGCACCTGTTTCTCCAGTTTTAGCCTCTTATATACCATTGCAATAAGTGATTAAAGGCTTAACCCTTTCATTTTAGGCTTGTTGCTTTAATAAGTTACCCCAATACCTAGGAACTCAGCACTCTTTCTTCCAGCTCAGCCTAGCTCCTGTCAGCACCTTCACTTTCCAAACAATTGAAATATTTGAGCTCAAGTCAGTTTTCCAGAGCATGGAGGATTAAAAGGTTTCAATGATCAGGACACTACAGGACCCAGCATCTAGCTAGGGAAGACAGGTACTCAATCCCCCTTCATTTCAGTTACTTACATCAGGAGCAAGCCTGAGGCTCCTTATCTGTCACAAAGGGGCTACACTTCCCCTTCCATGACAGTGAAGATTTATTGCAAGAGTATGTATATTTCCTCACAGCCCACAGGATGTCCAGCACACAGTTGGAGGTTAATGTATATGTTAATTGGAAAACAATCATAATTGTGTTATGTAATTAATGAATATATGGCACAAACATTCTTATCAGGTTGTTACTAGTTGTTACTAATTCCATCTCAGTGGGGGTAATTAACAAATAAAATAAATCCCCTGAATTATATTAATATAGAATTAATTAGAATCTCATTATTTGGCTAGTCCAGATTTTAAGAGAAATAATTCAAAGTCTTATACGTAATATAGTTTTAGAAATATATATATTAGCAGTTGTCTGTGAATATATATATATATCTTGAGTTCTTCTGTCTTTAAAAAAGGTTGCATTCCCTGAATCGATCCAATTTTTCTGTCTGAGCTAAATACATATTCACTTTTGCTTACTGGTTCTGATCTTTGGTGTTGCAATTGACTTTCTCTTCTCTTGACCAAGACTTACTTGAAATAAGCCTAGAGGTGACTTGCAAAATCGTAATAGGATTTAGTGAGGGCCTGTGGTATAGAGATGAAATATATATGTTTTATAAAGTATAGATCTTTTGTGCAGAATAAAATTCAGATTTTTGTTTGTTTGTAGCTTCAGGGAAGCTGAAGTGGGCTAGGGTGATGCTTCTTCATTGGCTTCCCAAAGCATTTGATTTAACTGGATGAAGGAAATGCAGAGGATATCCATTTGTCTACCTAACAGGAAAGTCGTAGGTCATTGATTCAGGGTCCAGCCTCAGAGTGAGAGGCTATAGTGATGAGTGTAACTCAAGACCATTTATACATATGCTAAACAATAAGCCAAGAATTCAAAGTACCATCGAATGTTCTAGAGACATTAAGACACAGTCATTTTTCTAGGAAATGTGCCTGTGTACAACATGAAGTCACTTCTTCTCAAACTACCCAGTAAGGTAGCCAGCAATAGTGTACTGAATACTCCCAAATAATTAATCCAAAGATAACTTTAGATGTTCAGCTAATTTACTTTCTTAATTATGTTTTATATCACTTGATGCCCAATAAAAATTCAGCACATTTTCATGGTGTTTAAGGTTGATTTAATAATATTTTAATTAAAAAATCAGCATTTATAATATACAAAGTAATTAGGAAAAAAGGATTGTCAGATTTTGAAGGAAAGGGACCACTGAATCACAGCCCCAACTTTCATTTGCAGCTGCTGTAAGTAAATTATATAATCTTCTGGAGAGCAATTTGGCAATATGAATGAAAAATCATATAATGTATATTTTTTCAATACTGTAATTCCCGTTCTAGGAATTTACCATAAAGAAATAATGTTGTATGCACAAAGCTATGTATACCAAGGATATTCAACACAGTCTGGCTTATACTACCAAAAAAATGGAGCCAAATTAAGTGTTCAGCAACAGAAGCTTGGTGGCATAAATTAGCAGTCAAAAGTGATGATGCAGATCTATATTTTTTCAGAACATATTGCTAAGTGAAAAGTAGTTTCAAAGCAAAATGTATGGTATGAAACCTTTTTCTAAGTTTAAAGAATGGTTTATAAACTTATAGTAAAAATCTGGAAAGTGGTAAATTAGTTTTCAATTGTGGTCATGTTTAGATGGTGGAATGATGGGTGATTATTTTCCTTTTTTCTGTACCTTCCATATTCTTACCCCCAAGGAACATGAGTTACTTATGTAATATCTACCCCAGATATTCTCTCTGTAAGAACTTAGGAAATAATTCTCCCTATATTTTTTAAACAATAGAGTTTTATGATTATTTAGAACATGCCAAAGAGGAAATTTTAATTTTTCATTTAACATTTCTATAGCACTTACCATATTCCAGGCACTACTTTTTTCCTCTGTCTTTCTCTTCTTTTCTTCCTTCACATCCCCCCTTCCCCACTATTTCCTTTGTTCTTCGATGCTTTCACCTCTCCTCCTCTTCCCTTTATATATTTTTTATTGCAGTAAAATTTACTATTTTTGGTAGAAGTCTATGAGTTTTGTTAAACACATGCAGTAGTTTAGCCACCACAATGAAGACAGAACAGTTTCATCAGCCCCCACCTCAAGTCCCTCACACCCCTTTGTAGTAAGCCCCTATCATCCCAGTCCCCAGGAACTGCTGATCTCTTTTCTCTCCTTGTTGTTTTGCTTTTTTGCCGAATGTCATATACTTGCAATAATGCATCTGAACCCTTCAGAATCTGGCTCTACTACTTAGAATAATGCATTTGAGATTCATGCATGTTGTTGGGTCTATCAGTAGCTTGTTATTTTTTTTATTGCTGAGTAGTATTCAATTATGTGGATAGACCACAATTTGTTTATCCATTCACTAGACGAAGGACATTTGAGTTGTTCCCAGATTTTGGCAGTAATGACTAAAGTAGCTCAAAGATTTTCATATGGCTTTTTATGTGGACATATGTTTTCATTTCTCTTGGGTAACTACCTAGGTGATATGGTCAGTATATGTTTAAGTTTATAAGAAGTTGCCAAGGTGTTTTTCAAAGTGGCTGTACCATTTTGCCTTCCCTCCAGTGATGTGTGAGTGTTACAGTTGCTCTGCCTCCTTGGTAGCACTTGGTATTGTCAGTTTTGTTTTTAAATTTAGCAGCTGCTATTTTAAATGTTTACAAATATTAGCCCATTTAACCCTATGAGAGAGATAGTATTATCCATCTCAGTTTTGTGAATGAAGAAATTGAGATAGATATCAAGTCACTGTCTCAAACGTGCACAGCTAGTAAGTGGCAGAGCTGAATTGGAACCCAGATAGTCTAACTCTAGAATATAGGCTCTTAATGTACCATACTATGCTTCTCTTTCAGTATGTACAGGAAAGAAAGGTTTGCTATCATTCCAGTGTGAAAGTTCATCTGTTTCTACTCTTGGAAAGTCGGCTAAATTTCCTGAATCTCAAATTAATTGGCCAAAAATGTACAGGATGGTTTCACATAGGACAATTCCCATCAGCTAATTAAAGGATGTCGGTAGGCTGGCTCCTGGGAGGTCTGTCAGAATGCTGTCAACTTGCTGTATTCCCCGTGGTCCAGAGTCCTGCTCTTAGCCCTGCAAACCTAGAAACATAATCTTTTAGGTGTTCTAGGAACGATTGAACTCAGCCGTGTTGGAAGACTTAGCATATAAGGTTCACAAGACATTGATATGTAAAACATAATGGAAAATTATTAATTTACAGTGAGAAACATAATGACCAAAGGGGAAAAATATTCATTTCCATTTGACAGCACATCTTCTCCCTGTAGAAAAACTGCATGGGAGCCAAGTTATAATCAGAAGGTTTCTAGGTACGCCTAGGAACATAACTAAGAGAGTTCTCTGATTTTAATAGCCTGAAGCCTTTAAACACTCAGTCATAAAACTAAGTCCTGGCAGTTTGTGCCTGAAATATTCTCATTTGTTCATTTGCACAGTATGCATCCATCTGCCCAGGGGCTACAGAGAATAATCCAGTGCTTGCCTTTTCATTGCTCCAGCTCTGATCAACCCAACATCTCACTGATGTCTTCTTTCCTTAGACATGAATCTTCTCTCTACTTAAAATCAATTCTTATTCATCTTCTATGACCTAGTATTTGTTGATCATCTATTGTGGCCAAGAGTCTCCTAAGAGTAGGGGATACAGCTCATTTTAGGAATCATTCTATCTTTTTAAGATTTTGAAGTATCTCTTGTATCCATTTTGTGTCGATATATATGCAACCTTCTAAAGATGACCTCATTTATCAGGTCTTAATGGGGCACCTCACTGTGGTTCCCATGTACTGACTTAGAAGATGTATTCTTTGAACTTGCATGCTCGCTTATGTTTTGTCTTTTTCCACAACCACTGGTTTCAACTCTAAGCAATGTGTGAATAATTTTTAAGTCTAAATCTTTTGTAAACACATTTTCTCTCCTGAGCCAAATCCATGGATTTCAATCGGCTAGATGCCACCATCTGGATATTTTGCTAGCCTCTCAAACTCAATATGACTCAGATCGAGTCTGCCATTTTCCTCTCACAAACCAGCTCTCATTTTTTTTTAACTGCTTAGTTTTTTAAATGAATGCAATAGGCATCATCAAGCCATTGCAGACTTTAGTTCTCTTTCTCCCATTGTTTCCTACACCCAATGAGTTGACAAGTTGCACAAAGAATGCTTCACAAACTTAGCTCTTTCAAGGACTTAGCTGTTTATTTTCCATTACTGTTGCTGTTAACTGGTTTAGGTTTTCATCTCTTCTCTCCTGGATACTAAGGGAGTTGATGAACCATGCTCACTCAATTTACTCTCCTTTGCTTTCTATTTTTTTCTCTCCTTTTTCATTATATCTAAACATTCAACATATCCAACTAGTGACATGTGACATGTCATCAGACAGCGTGACTGGTGCGTGATACCCTGTAGAGGTCACAGGCTTTTGAGCAGCAGGCTCTTCTCTTGCTATCTTCTCAGAGAACAGCTCTTGGCTCTTCCTCCTATTGCCATTTTGAATCCCAATGACTTCATCCTGGGCAACACCACTTGCAAGGGAGGGAATGTTCAAAATTCCTGTGTTGAAATCCTAACCTTGAAGGTGATGGTATTAGGAGGTGGGGTCTTTGTGAAGTGATTAGTGCCCTTATAAAAGAGACCCCAGAAAGACCCCTTGTCTCTTCCACCATGTGAGGGCCAAAAGATGGACATCTATGAACCAGGAAGTGGGCCCTCACCAGACACTGAATCTGTTGGTAATTTCATCTTGGACTTCCTAGCCTCTAGAACTGTGAGAAATAGATTTCTGTTGTTCATAAACCATCCTGTCTATGGTGTTTTGTTGTATCAGCCTGAATGGACCAAGGCACTACTCAAGAGCTTTAGTTTTACATGCCATTTCTCTCTTTTCTTGACTCTTTCCTTTAGACTTAAATGCATTGGGGCCTCCCCTGAATCTTGTGCCTGCCTTTTTCTGAAATGTCATCTAATTATGCTTCTCCTGCTATTACCCCAAGTTTTCCATCCCTCTCTCTTACCCTACCCACTACTCTCCTCCTCTCCTATGTTTTCCTCCTTTTCTTATCATGAATCCAACCCTACTTAACCTCTGTTTTTCCTGCTTTCTTCCTTCGCCTTCCCTTCCTTTCTGTCATTTCTTCCATCGTCTCCACTTGCCTTGCACAGAGATTCAAATGATACCAATGCTCCCTTGATCAAAATCTTTAATGTCTCCCAATGAAAGAAGACACTTCTTACTCAGATATATGTAACAAGTTACCATACTGGCCAAGCTTATACTTTCAGGCTTAATTGTTATTATTTTTCTACAAAGAGCCTTGTTTCACTTAAAATAGGGTCCTCCTTCTCTCCTGGTATCCCTTTTCCTAATCTTTGATTCATCCTGGTTGTTAAGCTTATAAAGTTATTTTATTTATTCTAATCTGTAGAAATTCTACTCCTTAAGCAAATTCATTTTCTCTTTGAGCCTATTCTATTACCCCCACTCTGAAAAATATCTCTGCAGACTTTAAATTAGAAGAGTACTTTGTTTTTAGGTCATGTTTTATTGTGCTTAAAAGTTATTTGTATACATTTCCCTGCTCTTCCAGATTGTACATTTACTGAAGGTTGAAGCTAAGGCATGTTAGCTTTCAGAAACCCACCCATGGCTACTCAAAGTACTTAATGACATAAATCTATTCAAGGAAGGAATGAGAAGATGAGGAGTCATTGCAGCCTTAAACATAATTCCAAGTGTTCCTTTTTAACCACCTACATATAGATGGGTCAGTATTTTCAGGCAAAGCCTGCATTTTTTTCTCTTCTGGCTCCTTAAAGGCTTTGTTTTGAACCACAGCCCTTAGGGTGCCCTTCTTGCCTTCATTCTTTTCTGGGTCTGGTTACCAGTGGGCAGGCTGTGGTCCTCCACCCTTCACTGGCTGTGTGGGAAATTCCTGACATAATAGTCTGACCTGAAATGTCACAGAGGCAGGTTTGTGCTGGTTTCCAGTCCAATGCAAACAGCAGGGAGAAATGACAGCATTCTGCTCAACACTTCACCAGTTAAGCTGTCATTAAAAGGGAAACACCTGCTACCCAGAGAGTCTTTATATTTCACTTTACCACAGGGGTCTACTCTGGACTTGTCAACTGATTGCTGTGGGGCTAAGTTGGAAAAAAATACATTATCTGTCCATGTAACTATCAAGTAAGGAAAGAAGTTTCCTCTGTATGATTAGGCCCATCCACAAAACAGGCCCATGGAGAGGCTAGAATCACATGCTATACTTTAGAAAAGGAGAAATGCACTATGTCTAGCTGTTATATAGAATAATAGAACATGGGCAGACAAGGTCATTGTGCAGTTAGATTACTGTAATCAGTGGGAATCTCTGTCCCACAGCAGACTTCTCTGTTATTTCAAAATTATTTGTTACAGATTAAAAGACAGCAACACAAAGTGCTAGATCTGCAATCTTTTGAATTATAATAGCATAGTTTGAAGGTTCAAGCCCCAGCTCAACATCTTATTGTTTGAATTTGGACAAAATATTTAACTTCTCTGAAACTATGACTTCATTGGTATAATGTTGAGGTTAAACTGAATGATCTCAGAATTTGACTATTTAGTTCTAACTATCTGACTATCTGTGACTAGCTAATGCTTCCAGATTCTTGTACTTATGTAACCTAAAGTACCAGTCAGTAGCAATTTATAAGGCAGAGCATTTCCTCAAGATTTACAGTGGAATCTCTGTGGTTTGTTCTCACAGAGGGGGCAGTGAATAGTTTGAGTTATGGGATACTTTTTTAGAAATGCTATTTTTATTACTTTCAAATGGTCACAGTAAATATGCTAGGCTAACAAAATGTTGCCAGGATGTTTTGCCAAATATAGATCTTTGTGTGAATGTATCAGAATGATGTGTAATTAACTTTTATTGTTTATACATCAATGTGAGCTTTTAAAGTGCCTAAAAACAGTTTGTCCTCTAAAGTGGTTTCATGAGTGTCTTTGTTACCAGATTTCTATTTACATGATGCCCTATATGATGGTTCATATTACGTGTCAACTTGACTGGGCTAAGGGATGCCCAGATAGCTGGTAAAACATTATTTCTGGGTGTACTTGTGAGGATGTTTCTGGAAGAGATTAGCATTTGAATCAGTAGACTGAGTGAAGAAGATGGCTGTCACCAATGTGGACAGAGGCATCATCCAGTTTGTGAGGACCCACCCAGATAGCTGAGCTGGGACACCCACTTCCTCTTGCCCTTGGACATTAGCATTCCTGGTTCTCAGAATTCTGGACTCAGACTGATTTACAGCACTGGCTTTCCTCGTTGTCCGACTTGCAGATGACAGATAGTGAAACTTTTCAGCCTCTGTAACTATGTGAGCCAATTACTATAATAAATTTCCTTTTATACATATAATCTATATTGCTATCCTATTGGTCTGTTTCTCTGGAGATCCCTGAAACCTACATCCTATTCAAAATTTGTTGGTGCAAAGGTTGAAACTTATATTTTCTTACTGTTAAAACTTTAAGATAAGTGATATTTAGGATGTTTTGAATGATGATGATTTGGTATTATGATATATCCCTGGGTAAATATTTCTTTTATGTAAGCATTTATTACAAAGCCCTGAAATGACGATGTCTCTGTAGGCTTTGTCGTCACAGTTTTCCCATTGATTCAGAAGTTTTGCTTCCTCTTCTTGTTGCAGCTTGAGGTACAATCTTATGCTGAAAAATAAAAGTGATTCTTCAGAGAGAGAGCTCTTTGATTCAATGAGTCATTGGCCATCCTTCTTGTCTCCTTAACCTCCAGGTCCTACATATCCTAGTAGAATCTTAGATCCCTTCTTATCTTGTTGTCCCATAGGACATCCCAACTCCAAAGCTACTCAGTGTAGTTCAGAAAATGCCAATCCAAATAGAGTAAAGCATCAAGGCTTAAGAAATGACAACTGATGGTCACTGACAACCAGGGTTCCCATCAAAGTCTCTGAATTTCTCATTAAGTCCATAACTATTCATTGAATACCTACCACAAATAAACATGTAGAGGTTGAGCAAAGGATGAGTAAGATACAGCCCCACTCTCAGGGAGCTTGCTTACAAGCAAGTAGAGGAGGCTCATTTCTTCATAATTATACTTCTATTTTCTAGGGGAACTAATGTTTTTTGTACACAAGCTTCAATATCCACAGCAATATGCAGAAGCTATCACCTTCTCATCAATGGTGATCACAAATGGCACATTTTTTTCCCATTAGGCTTAAACTATGCCAAGGGAGAAGATGACCTCAACACAATATTACTTGGTTTAATTTCATCTTCCACATAACAAATAATTTACAAAATTATTTGAAACCACAAAGTAGCCTAATGACATATTGAAAATCCCAGAACAAGTGAATAGGGAGAAAGAATGTGGATTTTTTTTCTCAAAACAAAAATTAAACTGAGTTGTTGGGGTGGGTTGGAATGGGAGAGGATCTTGGCTTAAGTCAGCATCAACTGATAGAACACATGAAGGAAGAAAACCAATGAACTAGGAAGCCTCCACCACCTTCCATCAAGATGGAATCTGTGCTGGCCTCTCCATATATCTTCACTGCTTCCAACATTATTAGAAAGAGATAGCACAAACGTTTGCTTTACTTGGTGACAGAGAAGCAAAGCTAGACCTGCTGTCTGTGCCGTGTGACCCAAGATACTTCAAGCCCAAGATGACATCATATTATTCTTTCCCTAGCCTACAGCAACTAAGATTCCCACCATTAAAGTTAGTAGGTAAGTACTTTCTAGAGACATTTACTCTGTGGGTAGATTAAGGCCTTATTACTTAGAAGGCTAATATCTTGGGTAGTCTCTTACTCTATTTTCTACTGCTGTAACAGCATACCTGAGACTAGGTAATTTATATTTACAATAAACAGAGACTTATTTGGCTCACAATTCCAGAGGCTGGGATGGAAGGGCAAAGAGAGAGCATGAAAGGACCAAATTTGCTTTTATAACAAACCCACTCTTGCCATACAAACCCACTCCTGCAATAATGAGCGTACTCCCACAATAACTACACGAATCCATTCATGAGGGTAGAATACTCATGACTTAATCACCTCTTAAAAGGCACCTTTCAACACTGTTGTTCTTGAGACTGAGTTTCCAACACATGCTTTTTTGGGGACACATTCAAACCATAGCAGGTAGCTTCTATACAGCAGGCTCTGCTGATGTAGAGTCCATCAAGGTTCAGCTTGACATAAGGGAGAGAAGTGAACTGGGCATTATTTGAAACCTTAATATTTGTACCCCCATAATATGCTGAAATAAAAAAAAAAGAATTTATCCAAATGGAAAAATAAAGAAATTGATAAGGTTCCATGAAGGAAGTGTGGAAGGGAGAGAAAAGAGAGAAAAACAAACTAGGGCTGCTCTAAAGATTCAGAGGCTTTAGAAAAAATGTCTACGGCTTTGGCCATTCAGGAGCTGAAAGAGCCATGCTTTTTTTGCCTTTTCTCTTCTTTACCCTTTTCTGACCAAGAGCATGGCTGAGATGATTCAGCACTAAGTGATAACGCATTGTGCATGCTTGCTTGTGGAGTAGGGACTGATGGTTTTGCTGTGAGCCAAACCAGGCACCAAGAGATTCTTCACTGAGATGCGAGTGTATTTTCATGGATTAGAGATACCACTGGACTGGCTACCAGGTTACCTGGGTTCTTGGCCTTGCTCTGCCAAGAATTACTGTGTGGCCTTAGGCAAGTCTATTCTTCTTTCTGTAGACCCTTTTTCTTTAACTACACCATGCTCAGGATGGTGGTGAGAGGGGCCATATAGGACTAGCTGCCTCGTTCCTAATTAGACCTTGTGCTCATATTTTATAAAAACAGAACAGGCTGTATGTAGTATCTGAGACCTGGATTTTATAGCCATCATTATCTCAGAAATAAAATTCAATTTCATAGCAGGACATGGTTCCAAACTCTCACATGCTACTTGGGGAGAATCTAATGCATATAAAAGTTGAGTACAAGGCTGCATACCCAAATACCTTCCTAAGCCTTTTCCACCTGCTGAGTCATCTCCCAAAATCTGGGTATATAGCTCCTGGGATATGCCCAGCCTTGCCCCGAGCTAGACAGCAGACATCTAGCAAGGGCAGAAGCCTGGATTCTAATATAACAACTGGAGCCAATTTACAGAAGCAATATGATTTTCTAAATTATTGGAATTAGCTAGTCAAGCTTGAGAGTTACAATTACTCAGAGGCTCACAAGCCCTTATAACATCTGGCAAACTCCAACTGGGGCAGAAAGAAAAAAAAATACACACATACATGCCCCATACCCAACAAGAAGCAAATAACAAGAAACAAACCCAAGGCATCAACATCCATTTTTATTATGGCATCCTTAAGGTCACCGTGTCAAGGGATGGAAGGAAATGAAAAGAAAACTTCTCAGAGGACACTGCTTACAAAGATTCCTTTACTTATAGCTTGTTAATTTTCACAGTACAGTTAGTTGCCCTGGGTCGTGAATTAAAGAAACAGATGAAAAAAAAATATTGTGCTTTTAACTGTACTGGAGGCCCCTTGCATACTCCTGTGCCTTTTGATGAGAAACATTAAACATTTTTAATTTAGCACATCAATTTGAAAATCTAATTTTTTTTTAATGCTTTGTAGCAGCAGACGCGTTCACGGTGCTGTCACTACCATAGAAGAATTATGAGAAACTTGAACCGCAAAAAGTAAATTAGAAAAATCTCATTTCAGTTACTCTAAAAAGAGGGGAAATTAGATTTTGATTAAAATCACTCACACATACAATTTTAGGTAAACTAATTTAGCAAGACTGACTATGTAATTTTTTTTCCTGCCAGTATGTCCTTTTAAGACTGGCTGCGAGGTACTTGTACCCATAACCTTTCTTACAACCAACGGATGGGAAAAAAGAAACTAATAAAGTGGCCTCTTGACCACCGTGAGCGAGGCTTGGTAGGGAGAGATTAAAGTAGTGTATTTGTCAATATAATAGGCAGAAGCTGCGAATGCGTCAAGATTCCTTGTACGAGTCTTTTGTAGCTGGCCCTCAGCCGTGCCTTTTCAACTTTTTTTTTTTTTTTTTTTAAGGTTTCAACTTGGAAATTTTTACTTTAAGGGATGATGTGTCAGCCAATGTAGGGGATTAATTGCATCATTAGTGCTGCATAATGTTACAGTCCGTGGCCGGAGGCCCCAGCCTGGGTTAGACAAATGCTGCCACCTCCAAGGTGAGACGGGAACACAACAGCCTGTGGATGTTTCTCATTAATTAAAGGCAGACGCACATCGTCTACGAAGGTGTTGCCAGGTGAAGTGAAATGATGTATAGAGATGTGTTTTGTAAACTGTAAAGGGTTGCCCAAGACTGTAGCATCGCTATTATTCTGGTGTCCTGAGTTCAAATTATTTCCCTCCGGGCTCTGAGCTTGGCCCTCTGAAATCCCAGCGTAGAATTGGGGTTTTAGTTATTAAGCATCTGGTACCCAAGCTCATTTTGAAAATTGCATTGTGAGTGCATTAGAAAGTTTTAAATTAAAGCTGAAGGGCAAATTACTAACTCTCTGTAAGAACAGGAATGGCTGGTGTACGGAACCGATCTTCTCTGCTGAGCACAATACTTGAAGAAACAGGTTTCCTCGAACTTGACAATGAGGTGGGCTGAGACGTGCATTTCGTAATGGGCGTGAGAGTCTTCGAAAGTGGTAACATAATGCATAGGCAAGATGCCATTTACAAAGACATAAACCACAAGCATAACAGTTCAGAAGAACAAGTGTAAGTAGCAGAAAGGCAAGGAGAGCAGAGAGAGGCGTCATTTACCAATCCTTGCCATCACCAGCGTCACTCAGTCCTGGTGTTCCACAGGAAGAAAGATTGCAGGGATAAGATTGAATCAGGAAATGGGAGAACAGAGGAGGGAAAAAAAATGAGAAAATAAAGAATGAATTAGGCTATACAGGTAGGAAATCCAGAGAGACAAAGGAGAGGAGAAAGATGCTGGAAAGAGGGAAAGGAAAAGAAGAAAGCAAGAATCAGAAGAATACAGGGGAAAGAGAGAAGGTGTTAGAGATGATCTTGATTTTTCCTGATTATCCTTGTCCATTTTTAATATGTTTTGGTTGGATAAGCCTCAGATATCACTTTCAGCCTTGGAAATGCCAGAAATTTTTCTTAAAACCGTCTTGAAAATATCCATAAAAGTACTGGAGCATTTTTCACTGGGCATCAGCTCCTGCTGTTGTCCCTCCTAACTGGGAGTCTAAGCCCCACCGCTGTAACCACTCCCTTGAAAATACACACTATTGTCCTTTTCTTCCCAAGCCCTGCTTGAACCCAGCTATTCACCTTCTGCTTGTCCATCACATAACAATTAGATGTTTATGGATAAAAATCGCACAACGGAACAATGGCTTCTCTTTTTTTAATTTATTTTAATTTATTTTTTTATTTCAGAATATTACGGGGGTACAAATGTTCAGGTTGCATATATTACCTTTGCCCCACTTGAGTCAGAGCTACAAGTGTGCCCATTCCCCAGACAGCGCACACTGTACCCATTAGATGAGCATATACCCATCCTCTCCTCCCCCCTCCCACCTGCTCCAATTGTCAGGATCAAATTAACAGGTGAATTTTTTTCTGGCATTTCTATCCTCTTGTTGCATGAAGTGACTACCGGCATATCCCTCAGAACATCTTCCCGGTTGATGCCACCTGGTTTTTAATCCCCAAACTGCATAAGGCACAAATATTTCTCAATGGGACATTTTTGAGGTGGATGTTGATACAGAAAATATGTATATTTACACGTCCTAAACTCAACACAATACTTTAAACAAAATGATGTTTAGGCAAAGACTCAATTTGCATCCCAGTACAATTGGTAGACTGAGTAACACAAATAGATGTTTTGTAAAGCACGCCGCATGTCACCAAAACAGATGTGCATCTGGCTTGCTGAGAGAGGCCACGTTATTGCATACAAAGCAGCTGTCTGTTAATAACTGTACTAATCTTTGAGATAAGAAAGAGATTTTAAACATTATACATCTTAACATAGTAGCTCATTATAATATGTACATCTCTATATATCATTAAGAATTTTTTTTTTTGGTGAAATCTGGCATGCTGATTCTAAAATGAATATGGAAATGCAAAAGGCCAAGAATGGCCAAGACAATTTTAAAGATGAAAAAAAAGCTGGAGAGTTTTCAAATAATGTGCCACTGATACAAGGACAGACATACAGGTATATGGAACAGAAGAGAGAATTCAGAAACACATTGATTCCTAGTTGATAAAAAAAAAATTGGCACTGAAGTGTAGGGGGAGGAGGATATCTTTTAAATAGTGATATGGAGTCAATGGAATGTTCATGTATAACAAACCCTATATTGAACCCTTAGCTCAAACAAAATACTGAAAAATTATTCACGGTGGTAGATCTGCATACATGTGACAAGTAAAACAATAAAGCCTCTAGGACATGGCATAGGAAAATATCTGCATAAACCTTGGATAAGGAAAGATTTCTCAAACAATGCATACATACATAAAGAAAAAGATTGACAAATTGGGCTGCATTAAAATTAAAAATTTCCAATTATCAAGACAGTACTTAAAAGGACTGGAAGAGGATGTTTACACACATAAAACTGAAGAGGGCTTGAATTCAGAATATATAAACAACACCTGCAAATCAGTTAAGAAAAGAGGACCAACCCATTAGAAAAATGAACAAAAACTTGAACAGGTAGTTTACAAAACAAGATATACCGATGGTTAAAAAAGGGGCCTAACCTCATCAGCCATGGGGGAAATCTAAATTAAAACCACAATGAGATAGCATTAGATTCTCACCCAAATGGCTACAATTAAGAAAATAAAAAAAAGTTAACACCAAATGTTAGCAAAGACATGAAGCAACTGGAACTCTCAAACAGTGCTGGTGAGAATGTAAACTGGTATACAACTACTTTGGAAAACTATTTTGAAGGATCTACTAATACAGGGCACATGTACAATCTATGATCCAACAAATCCACTTCTGGATATATCTGCAAAAGATATGTGTGCATAAATTACATTGAAAGACATGTATACGAATATTCATAACAGAGTGAGATTGAACAAATAGATCGATTTTCAAAATTGGCATCTTAGTAGTATTTAGCCTTTTAATCTATAAATATGGCATATCTCTCCATTTACCTGGTCTTCTTTTATTTCTCTGAATAATGTTTTCTTGTTCTCTGTTTCAAGACTTTATACATCTTTTGTTAGGTTTATTCCTAAGTATTTAGTATTGTAGATGGTGTTGAAAATGTTTATGCAAGTACATGGACATACAATTGGTTTTGCATAATAACTTTGGCATATTGATCTAGCAATATTGTTCAATTTACTTAGTTATAATTGTAGACATTTGGGTAATGTCTAGACATAGCAATTGTGTGGTGTGTGAATAATGACAGGTTATTATTTTCTTTCAAATTCTTACACCCTTTATTTCTTTTTCTTGTCTTATTGTCTTGGCTAACATGTTCAGTACATTATTTAAGTGGAAGGGATGTCAGCAGACATCCTTGTCTTTTTTAAGATCTAAAAGTGAAAACTTTTAATATTTAGTATTAACTTTATGTTTGCTATAGGTTTTTTGTAGATGTTCTTCATCAGGTAAAGAAAAGTATTTTTCCTTTTGTAGTTAACTAAGAGTTTTAAAAAATCACAAATGAATATTGAATTTTATCAAATACACTTCCTGTATCCATTGAAATAATAGAAATTTTCTATTTTATTTTATTTATATGTTTAATTACATTGATTGATTTTCAAATGCTTTAACAAATTTTGCATTCCTGGTATTAAGCCCACTTAGTACTGGTGAATTATCATTTTATATGTTCTATAAATATTTGCTAAGTTTTTGTTTATAAACTTTTATATAAGAAAACTAAGCTTCTAATTTTCCTTATCATGATCATGTTTTGGTATTAATGTCATGTTGGTCATGCGAAATTGGCTGGGAAAAATTTCTCTTTAAAAAATTTTCTGGGTAAGTTTATGTAAAATTGGTCTTATTTTTTCCCTTACATGTTTGGAAATCATCCAGGCTTTCTTTTTAAGAGGGAGGCATTTTAAAATTATGGATTCAATTTCTTTAATAGATTGAGGACTAGTTATCTTTTATATTTGTTGTTGGTTTTGATGAGTTGCATTTTTTTCTAGGAATAAGTTCATTTTAAATCCAATTGGCATTAAGTTTATTGTATACTTTATGGTTCATTTTATGTGTATAGGATCTGTAGTAATGGCCTCTTTCTCATTTTGTAGTTCCTTCTCCTTGTTTTCCTTGGTCTATTTTTGCAGGAATCTGATTTTATTAGCATTTTTAAGAAAGCAAATTTTGCCTTTGCTGATCCACTCTTGCAGAACTATTCAAAGTATTGTCTATAGATTGGTGACACTCTGTGAAGTGTTTCATACTGGTCTGAGATGTGGCTAGTATTAAAAATTGAGAGTGTTTAGAAACTTTTTTGGTAATTTGATGTTGCCAAGCCATTTGAGCACATCTCACCATTAATCCTATAAGTGCTTTTATTTAATGAAATTATTATGGAAAACATTTTAAAATATTTTGAAATCATGGAAACACACCCACAAATACATATAACACATTTATGTATATATACATGTATATTTATAATGTACGTGTATATGTATACTTTTATCTAAAAGTAAAATTTTAGTGAAAAATAAAGTTCATACTGGGTGGAGGTCAGGATCATGTGTTAGGGAATTGGAGATATTAAAAGAAGAGTAACAAATGAATTTGAACTTTTAGAAGCTAATATAAGAAAATACGGATGATCTTGGGTTTGGCAATAACTTTTTAGATAAAATGCCAAAAGCACTTATTTCATGAAAGAAATAATTAATAAGCTGGGCTCATTAAAATAAAAATTTCTGCTATGTGAAACAGACTGCCTAAAGAATGAGAAGACAATCCACAGACTATGAAAGAATATTTGCAAAAGACATATCTTATAAAGAACTGTTACCCAAAAGGTACGAAGAACTCTCAAAACTCAACAATAAGAAAATGAACAACCTAATCAAAAATGGGCCAAAGATCTGGACACCTCATCAAAGAAGATACACAGATGGCAAATAAACATATGAAAATGTGCTCAACATCATATGTCATTACGGAATTACAAGTTAAAACAGCAAGATATAACTATGTAATTATTAGAATGGAGAAAAATCCAAAATTCTGACAGCCCCAAGTGCTGGTCAGGAAGTGGAGCAACAGGAATTCTTCATTCATTGCTGGTGGGAACACAAAATGGCAAAGCCACTTTGGAAGACAGTTTGACATTTGCTCACAAAACTAGACATACTCTTACTATATGACACAGCAACTGGACTCCTTGGTATTTACCCAAATGAGTTGAAAACTTACGTCCACACAGAAACCTGCATGTGAATGTTTATAGCAACTTTATTCATAATTGCCAAACTTGGAAGCAGCCAAGATATCCTGCCCTAGGTGAATGGATAAATAAACTGTGGTACATCCAGATAATGGAATATTATTCAGTGCTAGAGACAAATGAGCTATCAAGTCATGAAAAGACATGGAGGAAACTTAAATGCACATTGCTAAGTGAAAGAAGCCAGTCTGAAAAGGCTATGTACTGTATAATTTA
Organism: Mirza zaza; assembly: GCA_008750895.1. Taxonomy (NCBI): domain Eukaryota; kingdom Metazoa; phylum Chordata; class Mammalia; order Primates; family Cheirogaleidae; genus Mirza; species Mirza zaza. The sequence continues at coordinate 37,490 of VSMD01042404.1, forward strand.
AACTATATGATAGTCCTAAAAGGCAAAAGTATGGAGACAGTGAAAGAAATGATCAGTGGTGGCAGGGGGTGAGCTTGAGGAAGGAGGTGTGAACAGGTGGAGCACAGAGGACTTTTAGGACAGTAAAACTGCTCCACAGTATACCACAGTGATAGGCATGTCATTATACATTAGTCAAAACTAATAGAATATGCAACTCCAAGAATGAACTCTAGAATAAACTGTGGACATATGGGGCTAATGAAGTGTCAATGTGTGTTCATCAGTTGTAAATGCACCACCCTAGTGTGGGGTGTTGATAGTGGGATTGGCTGGGTGTGTGTGTGTGTGTGTGTGTGTGTGTGTGTGTGTGCGCGTGTGCAGTGGGGAGATATTGGAAATTTCTGCACCTTATACTCAATTTTGCTGTGAATGAAAAATTGCTCTAAAAAGTAAAGTCTATTAAACCCTAAAATACATGGATGAATGCCAACAAATAAAACTGAAGTTATTAGAGGGGCTTAGAATGTGCATGTATTTAAAATTAAACATTTTTTTGTGTTTTTCTCCTTATTTGTGTTTAGACTAGGGGAACGGGCATGGGCTACATATCAGGCACACTCACTGGGACCCCAGCTCTGTTATTTGCAAACTCTATGGCCTTGGGGAAATTACTCAAACTTTCTAATTCTCAGTAAATCCCATCTATAAAATCTGGACTCTATATATCCCAATGCCAATTCCATTATATTATTGGTAACAATAAATGACATAACATATGTGATTAATATGGTGCTTGGTACATTATAAGTTCTCAGTAAACAGTAACTACTAGTGATTATAGGTGTAAGAGTCACCTTTACAGTGTTTATTGTTGGCAATGTTCCTGATTCGTGTTATGAGCAAACACACCACTATGGGGTACAATGTGCCAGTTGTGAATAGCATATGTGTCTAAAAGAATTTTATGGGTTAAAAAATGGTTTTAACATCTTTTTCTGATATTTACAACAAATCTGTAAATTAGGTAGAGAAATAGGAAGATGTTGTTATTATTGCCTTTTTTTACAGAGATGAGAAAACTGAGTTTTCTTAGGCAAGTGCCTTGCCTAAGATGTTATAGCTAGTATGTTTTTATTATGAGGGGAAAATAAAAATAAAAATAATACCCTAAATATTTTTAAAAAACCAACTCAAATAAAAAGACACAAGAATTCAAAAATAAAGTACAAAAGCAACATAAAAAATAGATGGTAGAGTTCAGGAAAGCAACTGAAGATAAACATAAAAATTTCCCCAGAATAGAGAACCATGTTAGAAGCAGTAAGTAGGATAGATGTTGCTAAAATAAAGTCAAGGACATGGAAAGGATGCTTGGGAAGATCACATAAAACAAAATGGGGAAGAACCCAGAGATAAAGATGATTTCAAAGAGGAAGACAGATATGTAAAATAAGTAGAATTCAGTATGCTAATAATAATTTTTAATGAGAGAAACATACCCTAATTTAATAAAACTTCCTTGAACCTATTGTCCTAAAAAGCACACTGTTTCAACAAAAGAAACCTAATATAAAAGAAAAGATATTGAAATGTAGTCTAAGTAATTGAGTGCATTCTAAAGGGAAGAGAAATCATGTAAAAATCCAGACAGAAAAAGCAAGAGGGAAGATATTAAGGCTTGAATTCAGTTTACTGCACTATATCATTTCATTTTAAAATAGGATGGATAAATGTCTACAGATTTTTATAGATGTAGAAAGTAGACATTAGTATTTTATTTTACATCAGCTTGGGTTTCATGTGAAAAGAAAGTCATTCTTAAACATGCAAATAATTGAGAAATGTCATGCTTATAAATGCTTTTCAAATAATTACTTCATGATGAAATCCATCAACTAACTAAATGAAATTAAATAAATGATTGAGGGAAAAGCAACAGTATGAAGATCTCAAAATAAGCAATGAATTCATTTAAATACATAAGTTTAAAAAAGTTATGGTTACAAAATAGGATGTAACTGATATTAATATAAACCATGACAGTGTAAAATGACAATGACATAACTAAAAATTCTTAAGGAGACAGAGAAGAGGGGCATTAGAATGACAAGAGAGGTATCAATTTTATCATCTTTCATAGTTGGATGTCAAAAGATACTGTCTAAAGTTGATAAGTCAATAAATAGAGGTTGAAGTATATAATTGGTCTATAGTTATATAAGAACTTGAAAATTTACTTACAGTAAATCTTTGAAATTATCTGAACATGACAAAAATTAGCACTAAGAAAACATAGACTACAAAAAAGATAGCAAGTAATAGCAATATAAAAACAGAAACAGGAAAATAAACTAAGATGAAACATTAAGACTCAATGTTTCCCATAAAAATGAGTACAAATGGAATAACTTCACTTAATAAAACAAAAGGTCTCAGATTATATAAAAGGCACAAATTTAAAGCAAAATAACTCCAAAACACTCAATATAAGTCAACAGACAAAGACATATTAGGTAAATGAATACATGCATGCTAAAAATGGACAACACAAAATAATAACAAAAACCAGGGGTAATAACTAAAAGAGTGAATTCAAAACAAAAAGCATGACATGAAATAAAAATAAGGAATTTATATTAGTAAAGGGTATGCACCACATTGGAAGTAAAACATTAATTTTTTTGCACCAACATAGACTCAAAATATTTATAGGCCAAGATTCCAGTAAATAAATAAGAAATTGACAAATATTCTAATAGTAGGAATCTCTAATGCACTTCTCTTATCCCATGACAGGTGACATAAATAAGAAATAACTAAAGTCACATTGAGGTTTTACAATATAAATAATAAGGATGATCACATATACACTTACATGAGCATATATCTATTTCAGTTCCTGAAGGTATTTCACATACCTTCACTTTATTTTATGAAAAAGTCAGAAATTTATAGAAGAGTCTACTCTACAATTTTGGCAAGTTTCCCTGAAGCCATAGAATTTCATGAACTAGAATATGAAAACCTCTGAATTAAGAAACGAGAGACTATATTACTGGACAGGCAGCATGAAAGGATTTCCTTTCAATATCAAACTACTTTTCCCATTGCTATTTCAGAGAAAACATCGTTCTGATTATAGGTGTCCGGGAAGCTGTTAGTTATAGCCAATTCTACCATTTTTCTACTAAGGAACTAAGGAAAACCTGGAATCATTCATCACCTCTCAAAGATGACCCGAGTAATGACACTTGGGTTTGCAAAGCCCATGAGCTAGTAAGGGCCAGCTGGTGTACCCATCCAAGGTTCTCTAATCTTTCCCCATGACACACTCATAAGTCAAACTTCACTTTTACAGGCAAAGGCATATTCCTGTTGATTAGTAACCGAACTGAGCGTTGAACTCACATCTCCTGAATCATAGTCCTTTGTTTCTTGAAGCCACAGTGCTTTTCCTCAGCACACACAAGAACTGTGGATGTAGGGCAGCTTTTCCTTTGACTGAAAATTGCAGGAAATGTTGTATTTAACTGTTTTTCTGACGATCGTGCCTATGGCTTTAGCAATTTCCCAAAATCTTCATACTCAGTTTTATGAGCATTCATTGTGTAAAACGTGTTGGATTGGTCCATCTTGCATTGTATAACTATCGTGCTCATATCAGATTATTGTTACAAAGAAGGGCTGCAAATATAGATTTTTTTTTTTCTGTTGGAAACCTAAGCTCAACTTTTTGGGCATACCAAACACATCTTTCCCTGATCTGTGTTGATGTCCTCTGAATACTAACCTAGTAGCTCTGGTCCCATGACCCTACAGGTATTGCCCTACATATGAGTTTTTACAGAGGAGTTTCTTCTAACTCAGCATGAATGTGGTTGCATGCATTATTGGGACATTTTATTTCTATCTTTTTTTGCTAGTCCTTTGCATGCTCTGCAGCAATCGTACCTTTGACTAGGTGTTTAATAGACTTGAGTATTTTCCTTTACAAATACATTTCATTTGTAATGAGAAACTAAAATGTTCTTACTTAAAGAATATTCAAAAGGGTCCTGTGATTTAAAAATAAAATATTGTTTTCATTACTGTTTTTCTAGATGGCTAGTCTGAGCCTCTTGGTTTCTGTGGAAGGGACAAAGTTTTCCTAACCCATTGGAAAGGAAGCTAGTCCCAGGAAAGAAAAAAAGATGGATAGTAGCTGTTTCTAGAAGAAACATAATTTTGACAAGGGCGGCATCTTCATTTTTACCATCCACCCTGTGTCTAAGCTGAGATATCACACTTGGGTCCTCCAGTAGAAAGATGGGAAAGTTAATTCATATTTATAATGCTGAAAATCTGGCTGTTTTAAAACCAGGTGAGAAAACATCCCAGGATGGTGAATCTGTTAGTGCAACCTGCTATCAATCATTTCTCATCTTTCCCTTTGGTGTTCCTTTTTTAAATTTATAGAAACAAAAAAAATTTAAAGCTGAACTAATTAAGCTTTGTGTTTTAGGGGAAATCTACATTGAGATAATAATTCACCTCAGGCCCCTTTAGGCAACTTTTAAAAGTTCAAGAGAGCTGTTGATTAGTATCTGAGCTATTTAATAGAATTGGCAGGAAATGAAACCTTTTCATTTTCAGTTACTCTGTAAACATTTATTGAATAGCTTCTGCTACAATGTATTAATAAAATATAATGTCTGTGGGAAAAAAGAGGCAGTGATCTCCCCAGCTAGACTTTCGTTCGTCTCTTTGAGGCCAGAATATGACACATGCATAAGTCATTTCAATACAAGATAGGAAATGCTAAGTAAGTGTAATGAGAGTTGGAGGTGAAGGGCTTTGCCAGAGCAGAGCTTACTTCTGGCTGGGGAATCAAGAAAGAGAACAAGATTTGAGGTGAACTTGAAGAATTACATGGGATTTTAATATGCAGAGACTTGCAACAATATACTTTAAGCAAAGGCAGCATTATGATCAAATTAGGATAAACTTCCAATTGAATTATTCTTCTTAGGATCTTCTTAGTGAGTCAGACCCATTTCCAATTAGACACCCATTTTTCTGGCCCTATAATAACTCTGATTGTTCCAAACTCTAGGCCAGTGAGAGCCTTCACCTCTTTAAGGCTCCGGAGGCCAGGGGACCACTGAGCATGTGGCAGAGTGATTCAGAGCAAAGGGACCCACTTTAGAGTCCCTTGGCTGGAACATTCTCTTCTGGGCCATCTGTTCCTGCCAGCTGTCCATCACCTTGGAAGAGATTTTCCTTTGTTAAGATGTGTGCAGCATTGCTTTATTTATTTATTTTCTTTTAAAGAGTATAGTAGCATGAGTTAGCACAGTACCCAAAATATTGAAAAATTAAAAAAATTGGAGTTTTGTGGTAGTTCCACTGTTTGCTAATTTGGGTAAAGTCAAATTACCAGGTTTCAGGTTTTTTAGCTGGCAAATGGGAAGATGAGTGTTAGATTTGTTTCTGCCATCCATAGCTGTTAAGATAAGAAAATCAGTTACAAGGTGTTGCTTTGAATTTGGCTTTTTCCATGAAAACAGATGCATCTCATTCTTTGAACAAGATTTAGTTCTATAAATTTGCCTATGGAATATTTTCACCAAATTGTTAAATAAATAATAAATATTTTTCTATCATTTTTCTTTATAGAACCAAGATATGTTCATAGAGGCAAAAAAACTCAGGACATAAAATCACAAATAATATCCAATGAACTTTAAGAAGCTTGCGTATCTTTAAGATCTTTTTTTTTTTTTTGATAACCCACTAGTATCAAGGTTAAAATAAGCCACACAATAATAAAATTTACTTGAAACCAAGTTTTCCTTTCCTTGACTTGGTTCCACGTGAGAGTAAGATAGGCTGTATGGGTTACATGTCATTTAAAAAATGTGTTTCTTTTCTAATAAGTGTGTGGAGGGTTTATTTAAAGCTATCACAAGCATTTATTGCAATTTACTAAAATTTTTTCGTCACTTTTCTATATGGCTGGTGGGCCTGTAAACTGGAACAAGCCTCTTGGAGAGCAATTTGGCAAATTTATCAAAGGTCTTAAACATATTCACACCTTTTGACCCAGTAATTCCATGCCTGGGAATTTATCTTAAGGCAATAATCAGTGATGTACCCAAAGATTTATGTATGATGGTATTTATCACAGCATTTTCTAAAACAGCAAGCAATGGAAACAACCTAAATGCCAAACAATAGGGGGTTGGTTAAATAAATTATGGGACATCTACATCCAGAATACTGTGCAACATTAAAATAATGATCTCAAAGAATTTTTTAAGGCTGTATGAAAATGCTTATGGCATTTTATTAAATGAAAAAGAATAAAGTCAATAGAGCAGATACGGTTTGTTTTAAAGAAAGCATACACATCTTTACATGGCAAAGAGACTATGGCTATATATATACACTAAAATGTTATTAAATAACAGTGATGATCTGTGGGTGGTAGAAAAATGATTATTTTCCTCTTTATACTTTTTCTCAATTTTTAGATTTTATATATGTTGCTAGTATCTTCAAAAAAGTTTCTCTGTCTCTTTTTGTGTCATATAATGTAGAGTTGACCCTTGAGCCTCATGGAGGTTAGGGTTACTGACCTTTGCACTGTTGAAAATTCATGGTATTACTATAACTTTTGACGTCCCCAAAACTTGGCTACTAAGAGCCTACTGTTGACTGGAGGCTATCCCAATAACATAAACAGGCTATTAGGGTGTATTCTGTATGTTACATGTATTGTATACTGTATTCTTACAATAAAGTAAGCTAGAGAAAAGAAAATGTTATTAAGGAAATCATACAGAAGAGAAAATGCATTTACTATTCATTAAGTGGAAGTGGATCATCATAAAGGTGTTCATCCTCATCATCTTTGAGTAGACTGAATAGGAAGAGGAGGAGGAGGAAGAAGAGGGGGAGGAGAAGGAGAAAAAAGAGGAGGGGTTGGTCTTGCTGTCTCAGGGATGGCAGAGGTGGAAGACAATCTGCATATAAGTGGACCCACACAGTTCAAACACATGTTGTTGAAGGGTTAACTGTATAACTTATGTTCGATATCTCTTACATTTCCCTAATTCAAGGGGTTTTCCTGAGGCTTGGCTTTGAAATGAAACCTCATTTCGTCAGTGTATTCAGAAGGTGGGGGTGGGGAGGTGGCAACGATGACTCTCACTAATAAAACTCAAAGAACATAAAAAGAACAATTGAGTAATTTGGAAAATGGGTTATAGTTTTCCAATGATCACAATCCCATTGATTTCTTGAAAGTACGAGCTGGAAGAACCCTCGATGATGACAAACTACAGAATGGTCAGCATCACTTGCCAAGATCACATGGAGAGTAGTGGCAAAATGACAGTGGATCTTAGGACTTGGACCTTCACACCTCCTTCTCTTCTAAGCTGCTTGTAACTGGGCTCTGAGATTTTCTCTCTAGAACACTCCATTTTTGGTATCAAGAAGCTGGAAAATTGAAGTTACCTAGCTACCTTTTCATGACTAATTCAGTCTGAGCAAAGACAGCTGAGAAATCTTCTGGAGAGGGTACAGGCTGACTGAGTTCTCCTTTTTACTAATAAAATATCTGTCAGGTGGACCAAAATACTTATGTATGCCAAATATATGGGTCCTTTCCAGTCCTTGGAGAGAACTAGAAAAACAGTGATGAATTCTTACACTCCTTTCGTTATTAAAGATTTTTTTAATGTTATCAGAGACTTCTTGTCATTCTAACACCATCTGGTTGCAGTTTTCTAAGAGGAAGGCTTCTCTGCACATTTATGTGTTTGCTTGTTCCTGATGATTCATAGGAAAATGTCACTGTTTATTGTGTGTTGTCCTTTATGCACATTCTATGTTCTCTCCTAATCCATTATGATATTTTTGCAATCTAATTAGTATTAGCACTTCAAGGAGGGTTCACTCACAGACACCAAGTAGGTCCATGTATCCTCTTCACGCTGCCTGAAATTCTACATCTAGTTTTTTTCCTACTAAAAAACTTTCTTTTCAAATGACATCAGCCCATGATAAGAGATTCAGTTTCCTAATTTATTTCTCCATAAGAAGTTATTTTTGCATTATGTGTTTCCTTTATATAGTATTTTTCTGCGTTTGGCTTCTATCATTACTGCAACTGATTTTTATATAACTTTGTGGGCAAACTGGTGGGAGGATGACATGAATGTTGTGAAATAGGAAAATTATGTAAATACCTCTTGACTTTTCTTCTTTACATAATGTAATAAAATCATTTCTAGGTGTGGGATACAGAGGGTGTTGGTCTGGGGAGAAGTGTGTATGGGGAATTTAGCATAGATTATATCAGTGCAACTGCAATACATTTTCCTATTAGATTCCAAACACCACCTGAAGATAATTTGGAAGGTGTAGCAGCAGAAAATTAAACCCTGTAAATGCTGTCTGGCAAATTAAAAGACATAATTGATTATATTAGCTTATTTAAGTGCCTCTAATTGCCAGAGATAGGATTTATTTGGTATAGCTTTTCAACTTGCCAGGCAAAGTTTACACTGTCAACAAGCAAGTAACAGAAGTTGCCAAATGGCTCTTTTAAAAATTTCAACTCTCAGGTGCTTAATTTTAGTCTATACTTTCCTTTTGGTGCCAGAGTCTCTTCTGTAGCCTTCACTAAGTGAAGAAAAATACAATCAAATCATCATGTCAGACTTAGGAAGGGTTCCCAGCGCCCACCTATTCTGCACTGCAGCTGACAGTGTTAAACCCATATCCAGGCAAAGAGATCCTATTGCTATTTGAGTTACTGATTGTGACATTCACATCTCGTACTCAGAGAGTCCTGGAGCTGATTTTTGGTTAACACTTAAGGGTGCCATTCTCTCTTCTGGTTGCTCTGCGACTTGAGGAAACCACTGACCTTGAGTCAGCCCCCAAATTCTCTAGGCCCGGAGGGTGTCAGAACCATGCTGGCTAGGCATCCTTTGTCAGTACGTTTTTCTCTGGTACGAGTGGGTGAGACATTGAAATATCACCCCGAGTATTCCTGCCTACCCACATAAAATTCTTAATTACACATGGAAATTACCTGGCACTATTAGGTACAACAAGCAAAGGGCTTAACTCCCCCCACCCCCACCTCATTGCAATGACATTTGTTTTCTGAATATTGAGTCCCTCTATTAATGAATCAATACATAGTTATCACACTTTTTATGCTAACACACCACCACTCTAGATGCTCTAGGGAAAGAAAAGAGAGTATAAGTCAAAGTTTTAGTCCTCAAGGAGTTTATAACATGTCAGGGAGACAATGAATGCTTACCTTAAAATAGCTGCAACATAAGTCAGTTATTTGTTAGTGTCAACTGACATGCCTAAGGGACCTGTTCTAAATCCTGCTAAGTTGTAAGTACTGAGAAGGTAAAGGCTCAGGAGTCCTGAAGGCCAGCCTGGGTTTGCTCCCTTGTGTTCACTCAGCATCTAGGCCAAGAGACAACTCAGAACATAAGGTCATTGTGCTTAGTTCTTGAACATTTTTAAAGTTCAATAAATGATGTCCTCACTAGTGTCCTTTTCTACCTGGGAAGAGGAAACATTAAATGGTCCACTGGCATGCTATCTCCTTGCCCACCAGCTCTGTTTGGAAATATCACTTAACGAAGGAATGGAACAGGAGGAGACAGCACCAAGATGATTTTGATGTGGTCTTATACATGCTCTTGTATTTGTATGCTGAGCTTGGTACCAGGTTTTCCCAGTGCAGATGAAACTGTGAATGCAAAAGAGTTCTTAAAGGCATAAATAATAATAATGACAGCCAGTATTTATGAGCACTATGTACCAGGCACTTGGCTCAGCATTTTGTACACATGATTTATTTTAATCCTTATGACAACTTTATGAAGTCAAATAGTATTTTTAGTATCACTATATTCTAGATGGGGAAACAGAGCTTGAAGAGGTTAAGTTGCTTGTCCAATATCACCTAGCTAATGACTATTGGCAGAATAATGATTTGAGTCTAGATCTGAGCGACACTGGAGGTCAAGTTCTCTACCGTTACTCTATACTACCTCTTAGGAAGCATTTTATTACCCCAAGGTATAGCAATGTTTATTTAGATAATGGTGGTGGGCAAAGAGTGATGGCAGCTTATTTTCCATATGTAGAAAGAGGATTCCTGGTGCCACCTGTTGGGATTTCCTGTAATCCCTGGTTAGAATCAGCAGGATGAGGAGGACACAGGTATTACTTCTTTGCTTCTACCATGGAGGCTGGGTCTCTCTCTAGGTAGAAACAGTCCTCTGCCCTGAGACAACAACCTTTTGTTAGATTGGATCATGCCTTTGACTTTGGCTTATACCAATAGCTTGCCATTTGTGATTCCTTGACCACAGTCTAAGCCTCTCCCTGTCTCACCCCCAACCTCTGGTTACCAGGATTCCCAAAGACCGGCTGTGCCTGCTCCTGCTCATAGTTATTCTCTGGTTCCTAATCTGTGGTTGAGGACCTTTGAGTCCCCAATTCTTTGTCTCTTCTCAATAGCACATCATTGTGTTTCAATAGCCTCCTTACCTGGGCTCTGGTGTCAGTTTCCAAATGAGACCCAATCTGGCTATGCCACTTACTGGCAGCATGGCCTTGGGTAAGTCATTTGAAATTTATAACCTTTAGTTTCCCCAAATCTAAATTAGTTTAGCAGCACTCACACATTTTGGTGACGGTAGGAATTAAAATAATGCTTATAAAATGCTCAGTACACCACCAAGCACAAAGAAACCAGTTAATAAATGGCTAAATAGTATTAATTCATGTCTGTCTTTTTCTATAGCTTTGTCTTTCCCTGAGTGATTGGACTTTCACCCTTTTCCTACCAGCGTCCTGGGGCAACGGCCTTAGCAAATGCCTTTAGACAAGTGCTCCAGAGAAGTGGGTGGCTGAGGCCTTGGGCTTCTAGATCATTCGGATCTGATCCAGGTGCCTCTAAGCTTCTTCAGAAGCTGGTACTGGCCAGAGTGGGGCTGCTGGTTTGGAAGCAAAGAATTCCTAGTCTGGCCACTTCGGGGAGCTGCGACAACTGGGGCACCCCGGCAAGCTCAGAGAGCACTGCTATTTTCATACTCCCACCCCTTTTTTATGGTCTTACCGAGTCCATGTAAGCTACCCCCAACTAAAATCTCAACGACATTATTGCTTGTCTTGCTACTTGGCTTTTGCTCAGCCCTGAAGACCCAACCTGCCACGCTTTACCGTTATGGCTGAACGCTGTGGCTGGAACTACTGACCGCCAGGCCATGTTCCTCTTCCTGTCACCCCTGACCCAGGGGAAGCACTTGCCAGGTTCTAGCTCCGGTGCTTGCGCTGCCTTTAATCCCTCCTTGTCACAGGGCTTTGCTCGTTCCTTGTTTCTTTCAAGTCTCATCTCCTCCATTTTGTCTCTAATTGAGCCCTTGTGTGAAAATGCCGCTGGCACCTCAGGTAACCCGGGTAGCAGTGGGAGGAAAGCAGTTCCTTCTTCAGTGACCTGAGCAAGGCCATCTTCCTCAGCCACACGTGGAGAATTGTTCTCATTATGACGATTTTAATGTAATAAATCGTTGTGCCTCGCTAGTGATGTCGAGTAAAGCCTCATTAATTAAGGCCCTACTGACTCAGAATTTAAGATAATTTGTTCACAGGCCAAGCTGAAATTTACATTTGTACTATCTATGAAAAAAAGGTTCATTAAGTAAATCAATAACGTAAGGAAGATAGCAGGAAGCCTGTTTAATCTAATTAAGAAAACAAACTATTTTCAAGCGCTTTGTAATACCATTGGCATATAAACAATGTGCTCATTACAAATGACTTTTATGTGTTCATTAAAGCATATTGAGGAAGATTCCTATTTGACAACTTTCTTTTTGAATGGTTACTTCGAGTAAATGCATTTCATTGAAGACGAGGTAACTGCTTTTAAAAATAGTTTGCAGTTGTGGCCTTTCCTATAATCAAGCATATCGGTTAGGTATTGATGAAGGGAAGAACATGCCTGGGAATTGGGCTGGAGTTTGCCTCTTGGCTCTCTACCTGTGAACTTCGGCAAGCCATGTCCTTTCTAGAAGCTGTGATTTCCTCTTTTCAAAGGGATTAAATGATGTAATATATGTAAGGTGATTTTCATAGTCCTAGACATACAGTGATAAGCAAAAAAAGAAAAAAAAACCAGCTATTTTTTCTGAGGAAATTTTTATTATTTTCATTTTACACATGAGGAAACATGGGCTCAGGAAGATGGACTAATTTCTCTGGGTAGTAAGTGGAGAAGCTGGATGGAAATTCAGGCAGGCCTGGTTCCATGCCTACCCCTCCCACCTTGGCTCACTGGGTTCTTCTGGTGGCTGCCAGTGGGGCGACTTGTGCCTCCTGCACCCCATGGGGACACGAGTGCTTCCTGTTGGGTGCACTGGCTCCATTGTGTTAGAAATCAGCCATGGTTTTATAGCTGTGTGTCTCCATTGTGGAGAAGTAGAAAGAATGAACGCCATTTTCTGATGCCTCTATTTTCGAAATAAATACTGACTAATCTAACCTAACAGAGGAAAATAAACTATCAAACAGAAATTAAGAGAAATAAACTCATAGCACATAATTGCCCCTTTGAAAAAAAACTCATGACACAAGTACCCCCTTTGTTTTGTTTCATTAAAACACCTGTGGTCTAACTCCTTGTCTCTAAGACTTCATTTTCTTGGCCTTGAAGAGCCCAATGTGGACAGTAGGGTTGCGAATCCCGCCCCCTACTTCAACTCTCTGCCTCAGTTCCTGCCCAAAACCAGGTTCCAAGGCTCAGATAAGCCGACAAGGGCACCTAGAACAGCTTTGCCACCATTTCTGTTATTAGTCTGCTGAAGCAGAGAAAAATAAAATAAAATATTTGCCCTTTAAAACTCCAAACAACTTTCCCTCAGGGCCTGGCATTTTCACTCCTCTTCTGTGTGCCATAGTCCCTTTTCCTTTCTCTCTTTCCTTTCCTTCTTTCTCCTTCCTTCCTTCTTCCCTCCCTCCCTCCTTCTTTTCTTTTCTTTTCTTTTCTTTCTTTCTTTCTCTTTCTTTCTATCTTTCTTTCTTTCTTTCTTTTTCTTTCTCTCTGTCTTTCTTTCTCTCTGTCTCTCTCTCTCTTTCTTTCTTTCTCTCTCCCTCTCTTTCTCTCTCCCCCTCTTTCTCTCTTCTTTTCTTTCTTTCTTTCTTTCTTTCTTTCTTCTTTCTTTCCTTTCTTTCTTTCTTTCTTTCTTTCTTTCTTTCTTTCTTTCTTTCTTTCTTTCTTTCTTTCTTTCTTTCTTTCTTTCTTTCTTTCTTTCTTTCTTTCCTTTCTCAGAGAAATAAGTGATCTTTTTCTTCTGTATATCCGAATCAGGAGTGAGAAATCTTTCTCAGCCTGCATGTGGACTTTGTACCCTTTCAATTTTATTTTTAAAGTTTAGCAGAAGGTTAACTTGGCAGTGAGAGGGAGGACAACATTAAGAGTATCTGAAATCGGGCTCTTGAGAGGTGCATCTCAGAGAGTTTCTGGCATCTCAGAGAAGGGAGGGGGGAGAGGACCAACCATGTGGTCATGAAGGCACCAGGCAAACCTGTGCCACTCACAAATCACTCAGAGGACACCAAAAGCTGCTGCTTTCAATTCTAACGCTGAAGCTTCCAAATTGATGGAAATCTATTGTTGACAAGAGGGAAGAGATATGGATTAAGCCTGTAACTATGTTTAGAGCATCAGGGGATGAATTAGCCTAATTGGAATATTAGTCTCAGTTACAGAGAGTAATCGCTACAGACTGCCTCTGTTTTCATCAGAAATTTAATTAAGTTTATCAATGTTTGGCTTCTCTGGCCTTCGTTTTCCAGACTTTCTCCGGACAGCCCTGTTGTTTAAGGGGAGTTTTCTTTCATTTTCTGTCGTTTCCTAGGAAAGGGGGTAGGCTGGGGCCTGGGCATAGCTCTGGGGATGGAAGGAAGGGTGCGGAGAGGCAGGTGGGTGGTTCTTGGTGGGGCCGGTCTGCTCCATGATTCTGCAGTTTAGGCTTTGACAGGAAAGTCTTCTCTAGGAAAATAGATAATTTTATCTTATCACATGGTGTCTGTGGCCACTATTTATAGGAAGAATTGTGTGCACAATGCAAATGCTTCTAAGAAGAATGAGGGCTTTTCAGTTCAGCAGAGACTGTGCCTTTCTTCCTTCCTCCCTACTCCCTTCCTAGCCTCCTCCTCTATCTTTGTCTCCCTCTCCCTCTCCCTCTTTTCCCCTCCTTCATCTCCTCCTCCTCCTCCTCCTTTTGCAATGAGCTTAGCTCTCTAATGAATAAATTCCCTTCTCCTGGCTCTTCTCTTCTCACCCTGACCCCAGCCACTTCTCGTATTTTATTTAAAAAAGTGCTCAAATCTCTAGATTGTTACTGTTTTATCATTTTTGTTTCCCCTCTCTCTTTCCATATATGTATACATGTGTGTACATCTGTGTGCCTTATTTGTTTTTGATGAGCCATTTTAAAGCAAGTTGAAGACATCATTGCACTGCACTCAAACATCTGATCATGTGAGATGTTTTCTTCTGGTGTGTTTTGTCACAAATTATTCTGAACATGAAATATAAGGACCCTCTCTCTACAGGAAGGACACTTTGAATGGGACTCAGGGAGGAAGGGGCAACACGGGGAATTGACTACTGATGATAATTTGGATCGAATTGTATTGGCCCAACAACCCTCTCCATCCTTACACTGAAAAAAATTCTTTTCTGCCACCCCAAAGAATAAACCCCAAGACTTTTCCAATGTTTTTGTTTCTCCCTTGTAAATGAAATCATTTTTTCATGATAATTGGTCCTTTTTTGATGTTCCAAGCCAAGCTGTACAAAGCACTGTGTTCTCTTTTGAGGTTTTAAGCACTATTCTCAGCTTTATTTGAAGGACAATATGGAAATGGTTAAGTCACTTAATCTCTCTGGTCTTTAGCTTCTTCCACTGAAAAATGGTGAGGGAGAGGGTTAAGGATCTTCTAAGGCCTCAAAAATAATCAAATTTAGTTGTAATAATTTACATGCAATCAAACAAAACCATTTTAAGTATCCAGTTCAATGAATTTTGACAAATGTATACATCCATGTAACCAGGACTCAAATCAAGTTAGAACATTTCCATTATTTCCAGATTGTTCCTGTGATGCTAGTCTCAACCCTGGGCAACCCCTGGTTTGCTTTCTGTCAGTATAAATTAGTGTACTGTAGAATTTCACATAGCATATAATCTTTTATGTTAGCTTCTTTAGCTTGGCATGTTTTTGAAATTTTCCATGTTGTTGCACATAACAACAGTTATTCATTTTATGTTTCGTGTTGTATTACATGGCATTTGAATGAAATTTCCATTGTAATGGCTTTGGTGCTATGGTTGTCAGACATTTTTGTTCTGCATGTATTGTAAACCTCACAACACACTGTTCTAATTTTTGCTTTTAAATTATGTTGTAAAGATATTTTAAAAATGAGAAAGGTAACTTTTTCTATTTACCCTTGCATTTATCGTTTTCAATGTTATTCATTCCTTTGTGTAGATCTGAGTTTCCACTGGGTGTCAGTTTTCTCAGCCTGAAGAACTTCTGTTCACATTTCTTATGATGCAGGTCTCTAGATGGCAACACTTCTCAGCTTTTGGTTGTCTGAAAAATATTTATCTTTCTTTTTTGAAATATATTTTCAGTGAATATAATACGTTGACTGTTTTGTGTGTTTTTGTTCTTTCAGCTTTTTAAAGTTATTGTTCCATTTTCTTTTGAGTTGCACTTTTCCTAACAGGAACTCATTGGTAATTTTTAATTTAGTTTCCCCTTTTCTTTTCTTTCTTTCTTTTTTTAGACAGGATCTCACTCTGTCACCTGGGCTAGAGTACAGTGGCATCATCATAGCTCACTGCAACCTCAGACTCCTGGTCCCATGTGATCCTCCTGCCTCAGCCTTCTGAGTAGCTGGGACTTACAGGTGCATGCAACCACACCTGGCTAATTTTTTGTAGAGATGGGGTCTTGCATTTACTTATTTTAGAGTTTTTTCTTTTTTTATTTCAATAGATTTAGGGGATACAAGTGGTTTTTGTTACATGAATGAATTGTATAATGCTGAAATCAGGGCTTTTAGTGTACCTGTCATCAGAATAGTGTACATTCATCTGATAGGTAGATTTTTATCCCTCAACCTCCTCCCTCCCCTTTTATTACTTTTCATTGTTCATTACAGCATGTTATGAGCATATGCACCCCTTGTTTAGCTCCCACTTATAAAATAGAGCATGTGGTATTAATTTGTTCATTTCTGAAATGCCTAGGATAAATGGTCTCCAGTTCTGTCCAAGTTGCTGTGAAATACATTGTGTCATTCCTTTTTAGGCTGAGTAGTACATCACATGGTGTGCATGTGTGTGCATACGTGTGTGTGCACGTGTGTGTGTGTGTGTATAATCACGTTTTCTGTATCCACTCATCATTTGATGGGCACTAAGGTGGATTCCATATCTTTGCAGTTGTGAAATGTTCTGCGATAAACACTCGGGTACATATGTCTTTTTTGTAAAATGACGTCCTTTCATTTGGGTAGATCCCCAGCAGTGGGATTGCTGGATCAAATGGTGAGTTTACTTTTAGTTTTTTGAAGACTGTCCATACAGTTTTCCACAGAGGTTGTACTAGTTTGCAGTCCCACCAACAGTGTATAAGCATTCCCTCTTCATCACATTTGTGCCAACATCTATTGTTTTTGGGCTTTTTAATAAAAGCCATTCTAACAGGAGTAAGGTGATATCTCATTATAGTTTCAATATGCATTACCCTGATGATTAGTGATGTTGAACATATTTTCATATGTTTCTTGGCCATATGTCTATCTTCTTTTGAAAAAAATCTGTTCATGATGTCTTTTGCCCACTTTTTGATGGAATTATTTGTTTTTTATTTGCTGATTTGTTTGAGTTCTTTGTAGATTCTGGATATTAGTCCTTTGTCAGATGTATAGCTTATGAATATATTCTCCCATTATGTAGGTTGATTATTTCCTTTGGTGTGCCCAAACTTTTCAGTTTAATTAAGTCCCATTTATTTATTTTTGTTGTTGCTGTATTTTCTCACCTCTCTGTGAGAGCAGCATGTACAGGCTGCTTCTAGTTGTCATCCTGGTCCTTACACCTTGGATTTTTTTTCTTGCTTATTGGTTTTAGTCATTTGGAATGACTTATGTGCCTTGCTATGGATTTCTTTCTGTTTATTTTGCTTGAGGTTTGTTGAACTTCTTGAAAAGTTTTCATCAAATATAGCTTCCTTCAAATTTAAAAAATCTTCAGACCTTTAATTTTTTCTGCCCCATTCTTCCTATCTCTTTTCTCCTTCTCAGAGATGATTACATGTGTGTTAGAATTAATATTGTCTGGCCAGGAGTGGTGGCTCAGGCCTGTAATCCTAGCACTCTGGGAGGCCAAGGTGGGTGGATTGCTTGAGGTCAGGAGTTCGAAACCAGCCTGAGCAAGACCCCGTCTCTACTAAAAATAGAAAGAAATTAATTATATAAAAATATATAATATTATATATTATAATATAAATATTATATATTTATAAATATATATACAAAAAAATATAAAAATATATATACAAAAAATTAGCCGGGCATGGTGGCGGATGCCTGTAGTCCCAGTTACTCGGGAGGCTGAGTCAGGAGGATTGCTTGAGCCCAGGAGTTTGAGGTTGCTGTGAGCTAGGCTGATGCCACAGCACTCACTCTATCCTGGGCAACACAGTGAGACTCTGTCTCAAAAAAAAAAAAAAAAAAAAGAATTAATATTGTCCTATAGGTCACTGAGGCTCTGAGTTTTTGCTGTTGTTGTTGTTGTTATTGTCATTGTTGATTTTTCTTTTTTCAATTTGATCATTTTTTTTACCTATGGCCTTAGATTTACTGCTGTTTCCTTAAAAGTGTCTAATCTGTTGGAAATCTCATTTAAATTCTTTGCTATCTCAGATGTTATATTTTTCAGCTTTAAAAGTTTTATTCTAAAAATGTATATTAAAGCAGAACTTCTAAATGTGAAAAATACATCTGAAATAAAAATTATTTGATGAAATATAAGCAGTTTTCTTTTAAAATCAACTTTATCAAAATGTAATTGTGTATAAAATATAAAGCATATAATTAAAAATACATACTGAATTTTTTCTTTTTATATTCATGTCTTTGTCCTTAATCATATTGCTAATAACTATTTTAAAGTTCTTCTCTGTTAATTCCATTACCACTGTCATTTCTAGGTCTGTTTCTAGTGATCAGTTTTTCTTCTGGTTATGGGTTAAAATCTCCTGCTTTTTTGCATGTATAGTAATTTTTGATTGGATGTTGGATATTTTTATGTTGTTGACGATCGGGATTTTTTTTTGTCTTCTTTTAAGTAACTTGAGTTTGTTTTGATATGCAAGTAAGTTATTTGCATATGAGTTGATACTTTTTATACTCACCTGTAAGTTTTCTTAAGGGCTAAAGTGTGGTATTTACTCTATGGCTAGTTTAACCTTCCTACTAAGGCCTGGCCAAGAGTTTTACTGAATGCCCTGGGTTTTTTTCAGTGAGACCTCTTTATTCTGGCTCTTTATTCATGAAGTTTCACTCTACACATGTACAGCTTAGTATTTAGAAACAGTTCTATGAGGACTCTCATGTAGTTTTCTGGATGTCTTTCTCTGTGTAGCTCCATCCTTGTCACTACCATGTCCCACAAATTTCAGCAGCCTCACCCTCCCTGAACTCCCATGTCCATCTGCTCGACTCCTCGAGACTGCTGTGCTCTGTCTGGGTTCCCTTTCCCTGAGATACAGACTGGAAAGTGCCTTTTGAGAGAAAGCAGGGGTATTGTACAACCTACCTTGTTTCCCCCATCCACCCTGCCAGGTTCACTAGTCTGTGCTACTAGTTGTCCAATGTCTGAAAACTCTTGCTTTATATATTTCGTCCAATATTCTAGTTTCCAGCAAGAGATTAAAAGTCTGCTAATAGTTACTGTGTCATGGTCAGAAGCAAGAAACTTTCCTAATCCTTTTTTATTTCCAGATTCTACCACTTCCAGACTTAATTATATATTATTAGATTTCATATCCTGAAAAACTTTTCTTGTTCATCTGTAAAAAATGAAAACAAAAAGTCAAAAATATAGAACCAAGCTTCTTGAATGAAAATACAAATGGTAGCTTTCAATGCTTTTCAGCACCTTTGCCTCCCCCAGTTCTTTTTTTCTTATCTGTATATACTTTTTCTTGAGTGGCTCATTAAGATTTGTGTCTATATTTCTATACTAGTCTCCATATCTGTATTTGTACCTGTATTTGTTTCTGTATCTGTATCTCTATATTGACATTTTATTCCAATCTATGTGTATTTATTTGAACTTGTATTTTGACCTCTGTGTTTTCCTATCTATATTAATATTGACGTAGACAAGTAGCACAGTCTACTATTTAAGAGCAGAGACTTAAGAGCAAAACTCCTTGGATTTGAATCCTATTCCACTAAATCTGGTGTGTCTTTGGGCAAGTTATCTAACCTTTACATGCATGAGTTTCTTCACCTGTAAAATGAGAATTATATTATTAATAGCATCTACCTCATAAGCTTGTAGTGAAGAGTAAATGAGTTAATATACGTAAAGCACACAGAACAGTGTCTGGTACATAGTAAGTGCTATATAAACTATAAATGTTATTAGCTATATCTGATTACAGAGAAAGGTCTTATTAAATCCCTGGGCTAAGCTACTAGCATCATTGCATGTGTGTGTGTGTGTGTGTGTTTGTGTGTGCGCGCGCGCGCGCGTTTGAGCCTGCGGCATCTGGGCTTGTTTTCGGAAACATTTGGAAGTGAATTTTCTTTTTCCTTAGATGAATAGAAATTAATTTGACTTTGGAGAAACCAACAAAATTTCTATTCATATCAAGTCATATTTTCTCAGGAGCAGTGGTCTTTCTAGGTAAGCAGTCTGCCCCCTAAGAAGATGCAAGCCAGAGGAGATCATAGAACATCTGATGGTTATTCTACAGGGCTTGGTGTTTCTCAAGCCGTTTCATTTACAGCCCTGTTTGGTGACATTCATGGTGTAACCCAGAGATCAGCTGCCTCTTCCTGCAGCTACTTTCCTCCCTCCACACCAGACTTCACACTCAGCCACTGCAGTTTCAGTGTGCACTTCGCAAGATCTTCCCCAAGGCCTCTCAACCTATTACAACTTACTTATGCAGAGCAATTTATCTCCTTTCCTGCTTCCATTTCCTCATTTGCATGTTCTCCTCCACCACATTTCTCATCAAAAATTGCTTCTTTAATATGAGGAGCCGCCTTCCTTAAAGCTTGGTGAGGAATTATTAATAAACAGAATTTTTATTTTATTGCATTAGTATACCTATTTCAGAACTGATGAAATTATTAGGAATAATAATTGCTGAAGGAATGGAGGATATAATCAGGATCACACGGATAGTGTGGTGCAGAATATGACTTGTATTTCAGCAGGCTTGTCTCCTGATCTAGGTGGTTTGTTGTTTTTCCCCACATCAAACAGTTCCGATGGTTTCATTAGGCCTAGAGGAATCCAATAGTGGAAGCTGAATGCTACTCTTAGCCTCTGTGCGTGTGTGTGTGAGAGAGAGAGACAGCATTTTCCCCCCACTTGCCTCATGTAGAAGTCACATTATTCTTCTTTCTTTCCATTACTTTAAAAGGAGGGACATAGAGTTGTTCTATTTCTCTCTGTCCTTGAGTCATCAGAATGGATGCCCAAGGCAATGGAAATTCTATTTCTGCTTATTAAGGCTGCTGGACACCAAGTAAGTGGCTATTTTCTTCTAGTTTTTTAATTCTGGTACTGGTTCTCCCATGATACTTCTCTCTTGGTTGAACCCTGTAGAGGAAAATAAAGGGATGGGAAAAAAATGTTAGAATTTTTCAATCCATTGCCTGTAGATACTTAGAATGCCAAATATTTTTTTCCACCTGACAATGAGGACTTAAAATACAGCCCATTTTCCTCTACGTGATGTGGGTTGAGCACACGCGTGTTGGAATCATGCTATTTTTAATGCAGCAATCAGCTCCTTCTGTGCTGTCTCTGAGGGTTACAGGATTTTGCTTTATGTTGTTACAACTGGAAACTGGACTTGTTCCAAACTATCGGAAGGTGACTGCTGGGCCCTGACAGGTTCACTGTTGTTTTCAAATCCTAAAGACATCGCTTATTGTATGGGGTTGGTAAAAGTAGACAATTAAATAATAGCTAACATTCTCCTATTTGAAAAGCAGAGCCCATGATTGATTGCCTTGTGTCTGACTTCGGCCCTGCTGAGGACCAGAGAGGGAATTAACATGGATTGCATTCAGTGTTTGTCAGGTACAGAGAGCTGGTCTTGGTTGAAAAGGTAAAAGTGTGTGTCTATTTTATAGTAAGTGCTTTACTGTAAGAAGATATTAAAAGATGACATTGTTGATAGATCTTCCTAGTTCTTTAACAATAGGACATAGGCATCATTGGGATTCATCTTGTTAATGTAGAGTTCTGAGGGTGACACCTTACTTTATCATTACACCTTAAAAACCCAATGTATATGCACAAATATGCAGCATTGCTTAGCATTTGTCATTAGAGCAAAGGGGCCTGGCAGTGGCTACATACTCCAATGCATTGTCTAAATTAATCCATTGAGGGATATTGAATCACTTAATCACAACACAGACTTGCTGCCTTGGTAGGCACGCTCTCCCTTCATTAGATTTAATATATTTCTCATTATACAAATCTGCTGCTGTGACAATAAGTCTTGTTCATAAATCAGTTTGCCCTTTTGCTTTGCAGATGCGGAGAACTTTCATCAAACAAGACATAAATGGGGCCTGTTAGACAGGAGGTCAGAGCAGTCATCGCCAGATATTAATATCTATTCATTAAGATGATTTTTAATAGCATATTTTAATGGGCGGAGGTAAAACAATTATGATTCTAACTTCTGGCTTGCATTGTAAACAAGAAAAGGAAAATGTAGTAACAAAGAATACTCAGAACTCCTAAGATAAGTCCTTAAACTTCTTCCTTTCCTTCTCTCTAAATGCAGATCAAGTGCTTAGGGACTCAGAGTTAGCACATGTGTTCTCTCTGGTTACCATAATGGCATAAAGGCTGATTTAAAAACCAAGGCATAGGGCAGGTGCGGTGCCTCATGCCTGTAATCCTAGCACTTTGGGAGGCCTAGGTGGGAGGATCGCTTGAGGCCAGGAGTTCGAGACCAGCCTGGGCAAAATAGCGAGACCCTGTCTCTACAAAAAATAGAAAAATTAGCTGAGTGTGGTGGGGCATGCCTGTAGTCTCCGGTAGTTGGGAGGCTGAGTCAGGAGGATGGCTTAAGCCCAGGAGTGTGAAGTTCCAGTGAGCTATGGTGACATCACTGTACTCTAGCCTGGGCAGCAGAGAAAGACCTTGTCTTAAAAAACAAACAAACAAACAAACAAACAAACAAACAAACTCAAAGCATAAAAATGTTATGCATATAAAGGTATGCAACGTGCTTTGAAATCACTTAAAAATAGATATCAAGCAAATGGAGCTAAAATTATGATTACTGGTTTCAGAAAAATGTCTACTTTTTTTGCTATCTATGGTAGCATAGTGCTTGGTAAAACAGAAAGTTTGAATAGCATTTTTGTAAGCCAAATTCTGATTTATTGCACATTTAATACACATGCTGGCATATTACTGACCCTATTTCTTATTTTCTTGATCACATTCTCCAGAGCATTGTCTCTGGTATTGATCTTTTCAAAGAATAAGCTTTTCTTTCCCATAGATCATTTTAACTGTTTTCATTTTGCTATTATTTTATTTCATTAAAGTCTATTTTTATCTTTATTATTCTTTCTTCTACTCCTTTCTTTGGGTAGCGTATTTTATTAGCTTCTGTGAATTGAAAGTTTATTTTATTTCTTTTCTGTTTATTTTCTTTGGCTCTTAATCTTAGTCTTCAGTTCATGACATACCATCAGCTCACATTTCTTTGCTCGATTATTCATATAATATAAAAAGCTCATATAAAACTACCATCCAAGATAAACAGTAGGATCTTGACAATATCTTGTAAACATACAGGCTCTCTATCATGTCTCCTTTTCTCCCTGCACTTGAGGTATTCTAAGTCCAAGGTCTCTCTTTCCTTTTATTGTGTCTATGTGTAAACCTAAAATTAAATATCTTTATTTTAGTAGTTTTATACTTTATGAGAAGAATATCATGTTGTATGTAATCTTTTGGGACTTTTCCAACTTAATATAGGGATGTGTAATCTACAATGGTCTGGAAGCAGTGCTTTGTGTATGCTAATTGGGTCACCTGTGTAAGTACTATCATTTAAACCTATTATATCTATTATACTTTTGGCGAATTTTTTTCTTCTTACTCTATCACCTACAGAGAGAAGTGTGTTAAAACCTTTCGCTCAGATCATGGGTGTGCCTACTTCATTCAAGTTTTTGCTCTATATGTTTTTAGGTTATATTTTCATGTGAACACAGATTTAGAATTGCCATATTTTCCAATAAAATGGAAATAATCATTATTTTTTGATGCTTATATTTTTCCAAATTTACGCAGTGAGAGGCCCTTCAAGCTGACTTCTGTGTCCCTTGCCGACAATTTCATTAGTCTTTGAGCACTTTCTCATTTTGTGATACAACAAGATGTCTTGGGTCTGGGCTAGAAGCTTGGTACCTGAAACATCATCTGAGGACTGGCAGCTTTAGCAGTATCTTGAAGTTTACTAGAAATGCAAAATTTCAGGCATTATCCCATACATTCTGAATCAGATCAGCATTTTAACAGAATGTCCAGGTGGTTGACTTACCCATTAAGTTTTGAGAAATAACTGGTGTATAAGACAAAATGACAATTGAATTCTCAGGGAAACACATAAAATTGTCCAACTGCTTTCCTAATACTGCAACTATGACCATTGGAATTTATACTATCTTCGTAAACTTAAATGGCAGGACATAATACATCCCTGGATCTTTTTTCCTTCCCTTGATGACCATAGGATAATAGCTCCATAATTATGTTTGTCTCAGGGCAGGTGGCCTTTGAATCAATAAACAATACAGCTGCAAGAAAAGATGCATATTGACTTCTGCTCTAGCTACTTCTGTGTTTCCTTTCATCAGATTCAATTACGGGAAAATATAAGGGATTCCTCAAAGGGAGAAAACAAATGTCTGCAGGAATCTGTTTTGGATTTCCTCTGCCAGATCAGTATTTGCAGGCTGCATTTGAATCCTCTGCTCTGCCTGGACTGAAGTCCTGACTAGCAGATCTGAATCATCAACTACTGAAACACCTTCTTCAAAAAGAGTGATTAGATGCTGGTGACAGAAACCCAGGGATTCAAAAAGGTTTTCTCAAACTCTGGTTTATGAGGACTTTTAAGCCTATTGTTTCTTATCCACCCGAAGAGAAATGTTTTGCCATCTCCCTCTTCAAGATTCCTCTGCCTTAAGACAGCTAGTCTGGGCTTTCCAATTCCATAACACTTCCTGGGTATAAAAAGATCGATGTTAATTCAAGATAACCGGTATCACTGTCATCTTTTTTTCTGTTATTTCTGCTCTACACATGACTCTGAACATGATTTGGTGCATTTCTCCCCATTTTCCTCTTAAGCCCAAGCAAGAGGTGTGTGTGGGGGTCTTCATCCTTTAAGTCATTTAGTCGCAGATAATTATGGTCCATCTGTTGGTGTTTTCTGCATCTTCCACACTTCATGTAAACCACCCGGGCTCCCGGGAGACTTGTACAGTATCTGTCTAGCACAGGTAATAAGGATAACAAATAGTTTCTTGTTTCTGACACTTTTAAATGCAATTAAGAAGTGGTAGCTTGTGTTAGCATTGCTGGTGCTCTGGGGTTTGGTGGTGAATAAACTCTAGATGCTTTGATTCCCATCTCTCCTTTCTTTACAGCTTCCTGTCTTAATCTGGCCGTGGTTTTCTGAGAGATCTTCATGAGACTTATGCCTATGGCAGTCAATTCTTCCCTTGTTCTTGCAGCAAAAGGAAATTGGCCAGATGGGACTTGATGACTCTTCTCAATGAACAAATTTGCAGCTAGCTTTCTCCCCTGCATTCCTGCTTTATAACACATACAAAATATCAGATTTCCTTTCTCTAGGAAAAAGGCAGGGATACAGGATATAACTCTTCCTGTAAGGTTTTCATTTTCTTTCTATAATCATTATCAGTTCTTCAACCTTGTGAAATGCCCTTTTCTCAATTGAAAGCGTTTGTCATCTTGAGTGAATTTAAAAAATTGAATTATGCATACTAAAATCATAGCATAGCAAAACAAGATGGAAGTGGTAGATTCAAGAACTGAATTTCTTACTATCCTTATGAATTTCGGAAAATTTTAAAATTTCTTAGAGCTCCAATTTTTTTTAACTCAAGTTGATGAAGCTTTTTCCTGGCCTATTTCCCAAGGATAAATTGTGGAGCCAATGTACTTGAAGTCAGACCACTCTTGTACACTCTTCATTTTGAGAAAATTGTAGATTCACGTGTAGTTGTAAGACATAATATAGAGAGATCCTCTACATCTTCACCCAGTTTCCCCCAGTGGTAATTCTGGAACAATATCACCACCAGAAAATTGACATTGACACAAATTCACTGACCTTATTTCTGATTTTACCAGTTTTATATGCATTCATTTTTCATTTGTGCATGCGTGCATTTAGTTCTGTTTTACTTCCCTAACTAAGTACAACAAACCAGGTGGCTTAAAACAATAGAAATCTATTCTCTTTCTTTTTGGAGGCTGGAAGTCCAAAATCAAGTTGTTAGTGGGACCACACTCCCTCCAAGTCTGTAGGGAGGAATCCTTCTTTCCCCGTTCCAGCTTCCAGATGTTTCTTGGTTTGTGGTAACATAGCTCCGATCTCTGTCTCTCTTGTCACATGGCTCTCTTCTCTTGTGTGTTTCCACATCTTCTCCCTTCTTTGCATGCGCTCAATTTCCCCTTCTTGTAAAGACACCAGTCGTATTGGGTCAGGGGCTCACACTACTCCAATATGACCTCCTCCTAACTACTTGTATCTACAGTGACCCTATTTCTAGATAAGGTCACATTCTGAGTTAACAGTGGTTAGGACTCCAACATATCTCTGTAGAGAAACAGTTCAACTCATAAGCAATTCTCTGCAATCGTATTACTATTACACATTAAAATTTTTGTACCCACCGCTGCATTCAAGATAAAGAACAGTTCCATCACTACAAGGATCCTTTTATAGCCATAGATACTTCTCCCTTCCTCTGTTGCCCTACATCCAGAAATCCTTGGAATACCACTCACATGTCCTCCAGCTCTATAATTTTGTCCTTTGAAGAGTATTGTACAAATGGGACCACACAGACCACTTTGTAAACCTAAAGCTCTGCGCTCACACACACATGTATGGCAGTGTAGTTGGATGCATCTCTGGATTTTCTACCCCATCAAATGGCAAGAGTTTCAGAGTTTGATTTTTCCCGGTTGTTTTCTTCTAGATTCTTTCTTGGTCTGCATCAATGTTGGTCAGCACTTTCTTCATCTTCATTGCCAAGAGAGGATTGGGAACCATGGGAAATGTTTGGTCTCTGCTGAGTGGATTGAGACTTTTCTGCCACTCTGCTCTTCCAAGGCAGACCTGTGCTTATTGCTGCAGAAACTCAACTTGTATTTCCAACATGCAGACACATTGTAAATCTTAAGAAATGAAAGATCATATCATTCATTCCCAAGGGCTCCTGATAGAAAAATGCACAATGTGCCAACAACTGAACCCCACAATGTTAGCGTTATGTGTGAATGTGAAAGCCATTTTTTCCCTCCTTTCCCTTTTATGAAAGATATACTCGCATAGATACAGATAAAATCTTCTGCTGCAGTGTAGTTAATTGTTCTCCAGGCTGTCCTTGGGAACTTGGCAAGGACAACCTTCTTCTGAGAAGGTTGAATGCTCTTTACTTAAATTTTTTTATTCTCTCCCAATGTTGTCATTTCACCTGATTTGTCTGTTCTGACTGCCTACCAACATATTTTCCCTGAATTGGGACAGCTCTCATAGATTTGCCTTATTTCTAGGGATTAAAATAAAATCAGAAGTCATACAATGTACTTGTTCCAGATTCAGAATGTCTATGCACAAGGCATCAAATTATGTGTCTAAAGAAAAAACACTAAAGCAATTTTTGGATGCCTCTGAATGAAGCCAAAGGTTGATCACTCTCTGTGGTCCAAGAATTGCCAAATCATTTTCTTACTGGAGAGTAAGTGGGACTTCTCTCAAAGCTTCTTCATTGTCCCAAACCACAGCTATTTCTGTCCCTTACAAATGTTGTAGCAATTTAGCAATCTATCGATTTGACTTTTTTTTCCATAAACATGCTGCCTTTTAGATGCATAATTCAAATTCACAAGCAAACGGTGAGATGTTTGCTTAGCAAGAGCTATAATTTAAATGTAACCTCTGTAGAAAGCCATTCAGCGGTGCCTATGTGTAAAGTGTAATTTAGTCTGTAGAAGCAATCTTCCCCTCTACTGTTCTAATATGTGAGCTTGTTTGCTAAATAATCATTGTAGCGTTTTGCTCAAAGCGGTGGTTTTATGTATTTTTTTCCAACACCACTTGTAAATGTTGCTAAGGTAAATGAGAGTTCTTTGGAAACTGTTACTGTCATGTAGTTTTCATTTGAAAATGTCACAATAAAGCAATGTTCTTTGATGCCAAGAAGCATGGAACATTAGAACATGATGAACATAGTACCTAAATATAATAAAAGAACATAGCGTAATGGCTTGCTTTTCCCTTGAAATGAGAGGCTTTTTGTTGTTTTTATTCTAAAGGGTCTGGTTGGGAGACAGAGCTGGGAGTAATATAGAATGTACAAAGAGCCATCAAGGTGAGAGTTTAGAGGAAATTATTATTATTTGTAGCTCGGGCCAAATGGAAAGAAAGAGAAATTTGGGAGAAAAATGTACTCCAAATAAGTGAAATGGAGATTATAGTCCAAAAATATGCCATTAACACCAAATTACAAAAGTCTTTCCAAGAGCCGGGTGGAGACACAAAGTAAAAGCAAAGTTTTAAAGGTGCAATTTTAAGAGTCAAGGAAATATACAAACAGAAGGAAAGAGAGGAAAGATATAGAGGCAGGCAGACAGGGAAAGACATCATTTCCTAAGTGCACATTCTATGTCTTTTTTTGTTCTGTCTACTACAATGTGAGTGAATATCGAGTCTAATTTTTTTTTGTGTTCAAGCCCTAAAAGATGGCCAGACAGTAAGATGTGTTAAATCTAGGCGATATGGACATTGGCAGTTGTTATATTATTTTTCATACTTCTGTACTTGAAAATTGTGGCAATTTCTAAATTGCCATGAGGTTGGGAATTTGAGTCCCTTCTGACTACAACTTCCTCTAGTGTACATTCTCTACACTCCCAGGTAGGTCATGTTACCAGTAGAAGTTCTCAGAGTATCTCATGAACATCTCCTTCTTAGCAGTTACAATAGTGGATGGTCCTTTAATTGTACAGTTAGACTTTAAGTGCTTTAAGGACAAGGTTTGCTTCTATTTTGTCCACCGTCGGAATCTCTGATGCCTAGCACGGTGTTGACACGGAGCAGGTACAAAATTAGTATTATTGAAGAATGAACGGATGAATGAGTGAATGAATACAAGATTTCATCCTTCTATTTCCAGAAAAGGAGACACACAGATGCATTTTCCCCCCTCAATTAAAAATACGGAGAAGTAGGCCAGATGTGGTGGCTCACTCCTGTAATCTTAGCACTCTGGGAGGCCGAGGCGGGCGGATCGCTCAGGGTCAGGAGTTTGAAACCAGCCTGAGCAAGAGTGAGACCCCATCCCCACTAGAAATAGAAAGAAATTAATTGGTCAAGTAAAAATATATAGAAAAAAGTAGCTGGGCATGGTGACGCATGCCTGTAGTCCCAGCTACTCAGGAGGCTGAGGCAGGATCGCTTGAGCCCAGGAGTTGGAGGTTGCTGTGAGCTAGGCTGATGCCACAGTACTCTAGCCCAGGCAGCAGAGTGAGACTCTCTCAAAAAAAAAAAAAATGCGGAAAAGTCAGAATTTTGTATTTTGTATGAGGCCCCTCTTGGGATCTTAGTTTTATATGAATTATTTTGGCAATGTTTACTCTAGATTCTTCTAAAGTTTTCTCCCAAACTAGAATGTATAGTTAGAAGTTTAGTCTCACGGGGATTTCAAACACAGCAGAGCTGTGGTTTTGAAACTGTAGGCAATAAGCATCCCTATATTCCCTGATCACGTGCTATAATTTGTTTTTCTTTGTTCACTGCTGCCTCTTTGAGTGTACCTTGGCTCTCTCAGGTCCATGAAATTGTAGAGAAAAAGGGAAGTTATTTCCACTGGCTTTTTGCAAATTGTATTTTTACTTTTCCAATAGAATAAACATTAGATTCCATGATGCTCTCTACCTGGAACTAGTCTGACAAAGTGTGAAATTTCATGCTTTATGTCCCTTGCCGATGGTAATCAACATATGCAAGTTCTTCAAAATTATTTTTGTAATTTGCATTTTTCCTAAGACTGCAGACATTTAGTTTATTTGCTATAAAATTTTAAGTTTTTCAAGAGTCGTTAGTTTCTGCTCATGATGTTAATTCCTAAAAAAAAACAAAAAAGGAAAAAAATAAACAAAAAGAAAAAAGTAAAGAAAGAGAGAAAACGCATTTCTTTAGGACTGGCCACTTGATTAGCGTTTATCTAAGATTTTACCAAATTGTTTAAAAATACACTTCATTTTTTTTAGATCAAGCCTTAGGGAAATTATAATGCTTAAGAGTATAAAGTGTGATATCTTAATACACTAAACTATGATGAATCATTGAAGGCATCATCATATGAAGAAAACCCCAGGGAGGTCATTAGCAATTTAACATTTACAGTTCATGAGAGAATGCTAATTTCACTTACTGGAGAAAAGTACAAAGACGGTAATCACTACGAGTAAGACCTAATGATTGCACAAGCCTAAAAATGTGAAGTTGATGATTACACAGACATACTGAGGACAAACGCATCTGATAATATGGAGGAAGCTGAGCATCCTTGATTCAGTAAATTTCCTTCCAGATTCCTTTTTCTGGAATCCTGAATTGCAGTGACCTGTCTGTCTTGAAGGCGTTTCCCAGTTCTGTGATTTTTAACCTGCATAGGCAAGCCCTAGGTGTAGATTAGGATATAAATGTAGATCATGAAACTTTATCTAGTAACTTTAAATGCACTCATGTCTCCTAGTCTATTTTTATCATCCACCCTTTTCCTGGCCCTGGAAACATACAAGCACCTCGTTGTTCCTGGTCTCATCTTTTCCCCTACCCACTAGCTCTTCAGGATCTTAACTTGATTCCAAGATATTAGGCATTTTTTTTTAAATGCTCTTTTCACAAAAAGTCCACCATGTCATTTACAGATAAGGAAACAGATAAGGCTCAAAGAGGTAACATGAGTTGTCCAATTACACAATCAGATAGTGAAAGAGCTAGGTATATACAACAAACTTTTAACTCTCAGCTTGATATTTTTTTTCTAGTATGTTACCTTATTTATTTCCATTGGGCTAATAATATTTATTCCATCCTCATGAGTAATGAAATATGAATTGACCTTGAGCAGTTGCATCACAAAATTTCTTGTGTCTCTTTAGAATTAAAATATCTCTTTCAGATTGTTATAAATCACTAATAAGTTGTTTTTTTCACATGGATAAAAAGAACAAAACTTGGAACATTGGGAGAGCTGTACGAGATGGTCCAAAGGACATAGAAGAAAGGAAGTGAATAGAGAGTGTGCTAGTGACACAAATTAGGAGGAGGAGGAAGGTGGGAAACAGATAAATTTGTGACCCTGTGACACTCATACTCTTTCAGATAAGAAATGATGTGAGATAGCCTGGATTTTAGGTAAATTATTTTCTACAAAAAGAAGCTTTTTCCTTAATAATAAGTACTTTGCAAATGTCAGTTATTTGCAGGAAACAGCACTAAACCACTGGCAAAATGATCTTACTCTGTGCTTCCTACATTCACCTGTTTAATCCTCATTTTACCTATGAGAAAACTAGCTGAAAAAGTTTTAGAAACATGTGCAAGGTCACTAATAGAGTTTTAAAAGTCAGCTGAATTTCCTTCCAATTTTTTTTTTTAAACAGGGTCAAACACATGCAAATATTACACTGACCTCTTCATCTCCAAGGTGCGTTGTGGGTCTATGAAGTTTACCATCACAGGCAAGCCTGTTGCATAAATTAGGATCCATAGGAAGATCACATGCAACCTGACTTAGTAATTCTCCAAGCCATCGTTATTCCTCATTGTGTAAATTGAGTGATTACTCTAGGCATGCACATGCATTGGGGATTCAAAGATGAATAAGACAGTCTTGTTGGAAAGAGAAAGCTGAATCCAGGTTATCGTCATGCGATGTACTCAACACGCGGATGAAAAATCCTCAAAGCAACCTGTGAGAGCATGCAGTGAGATCTTTGCTGAGTTTGGAAGGACGTGAGGAGAAGAGGGCTTTACAGGTGCACTGGGGCTGTCGTAACAAAATACCACAGTCTGGGCGGCTTAAACAACAGAAACTTATTTTCCTACTGTCTCGAAGGCTGGAAATCCAAGATCAAGATGTTGACAGAGTTGACTTCTCTTGAGTCCTCTCTCCTTGGCTTGCAGGTGGCTGCCTTCTCACCAGGTCCCCACTTGGCCTTTTTTCCCTGTGCAAATGCATCCTAGTGTCTCTCTCGTGCCCTAATCTCTTTCCATAATAAGGACACTAGTCATACTGGACTAGGGCCCACCTTGATAGGTCCTTTTAACTTAATTAGCTCTTTAAAGATCCTGCCTACAAACACAGCCACATTCCCTGGCACTGGGTTCCAGGACTTCAACATATGAATGTGACGGTGAGTCAATTCAGGGGCATAACAAGGGCCATCTGAGATGTTAAAAGAATGACATGGCTCTGTGAGTTGTGTACCAGGAGGAGTAGGCCTCCTCTGCCCCTACCCCGCCCCCATGGCTCAGAGCAGTGCTTTCCCCATTTGAGCCCTTGCGGAATCACTCACAGGCCCCATTGAAACAGATTGCTGGGCAGTTTCTGATTCAGCAGTCCAGGCACAGGTCTAGGGGAGGGGCTGAGAAATTGCATTTCAAACAAGTTCCCTGCTGCTACCACTGCTGCTACCAGCCACGCTGTCAGAGTCACTGCTTCCACAACCTCGGTTCCAGGTTAACACCAAAGGCCCTGCTGACCTCTGAAGGGTGTTGAGTGACTTCTGGGATGAACTCTGCAAGGATTGCCCTGGAGAAAGGCTGTGCACTTTTCTTTTTTTATACTGGTTATAGTCGCTCTCTCTCTCTCTCTCTTTTTCTGTTATCTTTAAGAAGCTCATTTTGTTCACTGGAGATAAAGATTGCCATTGTTTCCTCTTCTTCCCACCCCCACCTTCTGCCGTTTATTGTTCTATTTTTTCTGAGCTGTTTGGTTCAGATCTGCTCTTTATCTGTCTGTGAATTGTGGCTGTTTATTCCCCTTACGGTAGGGTAGTTTCTAGCCTTGCAAAGACAGTAGCTTTGGGATTTGTCATTGCTAGGCATGGTTTTATACCTCCTTAGTGTGCTTAGTTCCTGTATCCTGAACGGGGTGTGTGCATAGAGCAAGGCGAGAGAAGCAGGTTTATCCTATTTCGGGGATTGTTCATCATAGGATTCTAGCATTTGTTTACCCTTAAGACGACTCTTGTGGAGGGCTGGTGCTTTCTGATGCTATCTTGAAGCCGGTAGTTATGATTTAATGCCAACTACCACCAATAATCATAAAGCAAAACACTAAGAAATTATGTTGATAACATTCTGTTCTCCGGGCACTAAGCAGGCTACACAGGCATCCGTTATCATTATGGACATTAGTGTTAAGTGAGTTCATTAATATTTTACTTTGTATAATCAAGGTTGAATGATAGTAAACGCTAACTAACAGGCAGAGTACTGAGAACGTAAACGAAGGGAGTTTTCAATTCATTATTCTTTTGCCTGTATGTCCGCTTATGCAATGTGCATGTGGCCACATCAGTCATTTCAGCAAGCTCTATGACCCATTGGGTCACTCCAAGATTAATCTGGGGTGGACAGTCCAACTGCCCGCTGGGTAGACATCACTGTGTCTGACTTATGTACTTTGTTCTAGGGTGCTGCATAACAGAGCCAACTTTGCCTCTGTGTGTGTGTGTGTGTGTGTGTGTGTGTATGTGTTATCTATATATGTTTGTGGCAGTGAACACTGTGTAATGTTCAGGGTAGGTACGATAGCAAAAGGCACAGGTGAAAAGGGAATCATTTCGTTTGCTCATTAACCATCCCTTGGTCTGGGTCGTTAAGGAACGACTCTTCCCAAAATATAAACCCTTCTCGAGATGATTATGTTGATCATCCATTCACTCGACAAATATTTACTAAGTGCCTTCGATGTGCCAGGCATTTGTATTAGCAGCTGCGAGCGGAGCAGTCAACAACACAGGCACAGTCCTTCTTCTCCCAGAGCTTTTTACCAGCTGAAAGGGATAAGGAACACACAAACAGGATGGACGAATGAATAATGGTGGAACGCCAGGAAATAAACAGGATGACGTGACCACAGGGTGGTCAGGGAAGGTGGGATGAGACGCTGATATTTAAGCTGAGACAGGGGAGACGAGAACGACTTATTCGGGCAAGAGGGAGATGGCAATGTGGGTCGAGAGGACCATGCACGGGAAAGCCTTAAGTTACACATATCCCGATCAGATTGTCTCCTAAAAATCTATGGGATTAAAGGAATATACTGTAGAGTATAAGTCAAAGGTTAATTTTTTTTTCTGTATACTCATTGAAGAGTGGATCAAAGATAATTTTGAATGTAAGTTAGTGTTAGGTGATGCAGAGTTTGCTGGGCAGTTGGTGGACTTTGGGAAAGCCGTAGCCAGAGGGAGAAATAAAGGAAGTGCAACAAAGGCATAGTTTTCTATTTAGCAATTATATCTAAAATATTGTGATGCCAACAGGAGGCTGTGTGTTACAGAGAATTTGCCCCCAGACAGCACCCTCTGAGGATAGGGAGCCTTCCTTAACTCTCGGCTCCTTCACATTTGCCTGGTTAAGTCCTGTGACTTAACCATGAGGCTACATGCACACAGTGCTCTTCCCTGTAACCTCACCTGCTTGCCTAGGCTGGGGGTGGGATGGGTTGTCTCCCACCTGTATAAATAATCTAGGTCCATTTGGAATTGCCCATAAGATCTCTGCTTCACCTGGATTGGCTGTTCAGCAAAAGAAAGGAATCAGTCAGTTTTGTGTTCCATCAGGCTCTGCTCTATGCAGTAAATACCATGCAGTTGAAGAGTGAGAAATTTTTCAGTCAACTCATTGTTTAGTGCTCAACACATTTAAACAGTTTGGGCAGTTAACTGAATTGGCCATAATTGGAATGGGCATAGAAACTGGTTAAACTAGCCAAAATGAAATGGGGGATCAAGACCATTATCCTGGTCTAATCATTTATTCAAACATTTACTGAAAGCCCAGCATGAGCGGTTGAACCCATTTCACGCCACCTGGGAAAGGGGGAGTTTTCGAAATCAGGCATGGTGTTCCATGGTTGAGTCCACTTGACCATGGGAAACTCAGGCCTAACTCAGGCAATCACATTCCCTTCTCACAACTCAAGAGATGGCGTTGTCTACATAGGCATCACCAGAGCTCACAGCCAAGATTCAGCGAAAGCCTCATTTCTAAGCGTTTTACAAAGAGTAGCAATGGCAGCTACCATTTATCGAGATGAATGGAATTTTGCAAAATGGTTAGGGAGGAAGCTCTCCAGACAGAGGAAACAATATATACTGGGTCTGGAGGTTGGGGGAGAGTTTGCTACGTTCAAAAATGGTTATTCATGCTCTGCTGGCACACAGGACCAACGGGAAAGAATGATGAGGAGGAAGGTAGTTGGGGGAAGTTTATAAAGATATTTATAAGCATCATGCTGAGAAGCATGAGTTTATTTTTTTAGGCTAGTGGTTGTCAAACTTTAGTGTGGTTAAGGATTATGAAGGGTGTGGGAGTGTTTAAAATGCAAATTCCTAAGACTTAACCTTCTGAGATGCCAATTCAGTGGGCATGACTGAGACTTGAGCATTTGTCTTTTTAACCTGCAATTCAGGTTATTTGGATGCAGGAGATCCAAGAATCAGCATCTGAAATATATTAGTATAATAGGTAACAGGAAGGTAATAGGGAGCTCTGGGAAGGTTTGGAGCTAGAGAGTGTGTGGTAAGGTTGCATTCCCTGACCTAGTTGCCTTCTTCCATTAATTTGCTCATTTTCAGCTTTACTGACACTCTGGTAGATAACGTGGTTTTGTGTACTTCCCCACTGGTCACTGTCAGCTGGTAGCCACAGGAGACTAATATTAATGCTAACGGGAAGACAAAAATTCTTTGGTGCTACAGTGTGCGATGCCCTCCCATAAAAATCCTTCACGATGAATTGAAGTATATAGTCATGATTCAATTTTTAAATTTTCCTAACCATAACTACGTTTTACCTACATTTGCATGGTAGATTTTTCTTGTGCCTAGCATGCTGCGGCAATTCCCTGGCTAATCCGAATGTCTTTGTCAATCTAATTTCCCACCAATAAGGCCATTCAGAGTCCTCTGGGGGCTCTGGGGGGACCCTTCACCATCCATCATTGCAATAGCCTCTTAGCTGGTCTCTAACTCCAATCTTCTGTTTCTCAAATCCATTTTTCATATGATTGCCAGAGTTAATTTTCTAAAACTCTAGCAAAGATCATGCCGCCTCTTTTAGAAACTTTCAATTGTTCCCCAGGCTGACCGCTTGCCATTCTTAGAACAGTGACACAACTCAAATCAGTTTTACTTTACTTGCCAAGTTGCCTCTTCCTTGAATGTCCTTCCCGTCACTTAAACTTTGGAAAATCTACTTATCTGTTGTACCTCCTCCAAGAGGAGTTTCCAGATTCTCCTGGTCATAAATAATTGTTCTATGTTGTCTTTTTTCACTGTACTTTTTATCTCCACTGTAGAGCTAATTTAATTTTGCCATATGACCTACAGTAACACCTATTACCTTATTTTATAGTTGTTTCCTTATTCTCCACCTTCCCTTATCCCTCTCCAAACAATTATATGGTATGCTTTGGATCAGAGGCTGGGATATAAAAATGACTTAAGGTTTGGCACCTTTAAGCTAATGACAGTTCAGTACAATTAACATAGATATTTCTCCGACCAGCTTGTACTCATCAGGGTAGTCTAAATGCCCTACCAAGCAACTCCCAACTCTCAGTGGGTTAACTTAATAAAGGCTTGTTTTATTTTATTTTTTGGTTCATGTCATGGTCCAGTGAAGGTCGGTGCAGAAGCTCAGTTTTATACAGTTACATTCATGAGCCCACGTTTCTTCTTTGTAGGAACTCAAGCATTTTCTGGGTCCTTGAAGTCCTCCCCTTAATGTTTTGCATCCGGCTGGAAGGAAAAGGAAGAGAAAGGCAAGGAGGTGTGTGTAAGATCTTTTATGAGCCACACTTAGAAGTGGCAAGAAGCACTTCTGCTCATATATATCCCTTTGGCCAGAGTCCTGTCATATGGTCTTTCCTAACTGCAAGAGAGCCTTGGAAATACAGTTTAGCTGTGAGCCCAGCAGCAGAAGAAATAAGTTTGATGAGTCTTTAAATTCTCTCACACAGGCCATAAACAACTTGAAATCTTAAAAGCTATGTTGTAGCACATAGCTGAAGGGGGATGGACTTTCTTTGAAATGACAATATGAACCAAGACATTGAGTCCTAAGAGCGCATCTCATGCATGGCGGATTGGGGAATGGCACTCAGTGATTAAGGTACAGTGTTTCCCCGAAACTAAGACAGGGTCTTATATTTATTTTTCCTCAAGAAGACACCCTAGGACTTATTTTCAGGGGATGTGTTATTTATTTATTTATTTTTAAGTACAGTACAACAATCTACATTTATTCAAATATAGTTAAGTCGTCTTCTTCTGGAACATCATCCTAACTCTCCAAACCCCGAATTCCATCCTGAATTTCTTGCAACTCTATTTCCTTTAGAACCATCGCCCCGATCTCTCATGTCGAGCAATAGAGCTCTCATGGGGCAGATGAGAAGGGCAGCTCGTCTTCTTCACCTCTCCACAACAAAATGCATGGGTTGTGCAGATACACTGAGTAGCCACGCCCATCACTAGGTGTTATTTTCTGGGTAGGGCTTCTATTGCGCAAATGCTTAGAAATCCTGCTAGGGCTTATTTTATGGGTAGGTCTTATTTTCGGGGAAACACGGTATGTTGGTTTAGCCTGGCGGTCGCCCATGCATGGAGTGAAGACCCCAGTCCTACCAGGTCAGATACTCAGACTGAGGCTGGGTCTCTGCCTTTTTAAGTCACACTCTGAGAAGCACAGGACATTCAGTTTGGTCATGAATTGAAATGTTCCTCGTTACAGCTGAGCAGCCTGGTTTCCGCTTTCACCTGGAGGAGATTCAGTGGTCTGCCCCCTCCTCTGCGCTGCTTTGTTACAGGTGGAGAAGGGCGCCAGGGAAGGCTTACAGTTGATGGATCAAACCTGTTTTCCTCAAAGGCTCATCCGACACCCCCCGTCTCTTGTTTCTCACTCAATCCTCCTCTTTCCCTAAATCCTTTACGCCGTGGGGCATTTTGGAGTTTGACAAATTGCACTGTCTGCATGGAGATAAACGAGAGTGGTCTGATTCTTGTTTAAACCTAGCAACTCGGTGGTAGCCAGACGCATTCAGACAGACAGAGACACCCAGAGCCCAGCAGAAAACTGCTGGGAATCGGGGAGGACTAGGAAGGGTGCTAAAGCAAGGAGCAGCCCAGAGCCCTGTGACTGTGGTTTCCAGAGCTTTCTAGGGGAAGGGACCAGATTAGTTCTGATATGCTAATTAACCAGACTTTCCAATAATAAGGGAGGTTCATCTTGGCCAAATCCAGTCCAATCATGCTGCAGAAATGAATCTATTGTTTTTTTCTTCTTTCTCTTCTAGAACACAGGGGCCTCTGGAATGTCCTCATTTCTCACATTTGTTTAAAAGCAGGAGTTTGCTGACAGCACCCCCATTAAGATGACTGCCTTTATTTATCAATTCTGCCATGATCCCTGACAGAAAGGGGGGGGTTGGTGCTTTTAGAAATAGGTTTTCTTCCCAGACTAAGCAAAACGTGGAGAAAGAGGAAAGAAAAGTGAAACGTGAAGCTTGTCGTGTGAAAGGCAATTTCATTATTTGTCCCTTTGCTGCTTTTATTCCCATGGAGGGAGTGCTTGGGTCTCTCCCCAGTTCGGTGACAATAAAAGCCCAATTGTCCAACCATAAAAGACAGAAAAGGACAGAGGGAGGAGAGGATTTTTCCAGTACTAATGCTTGGTCTTCAGACTGAAAAAGGATCTGGGGTGTTCTTCCGAAATTCTTTCCCTAGGCTGATGTCTATAAGAGTTTTTCCAACATTTTCTTCTAGAATTCTTATGCAAATATTTCAAAATCCAAAAAAAGTCTGAAACACAGGTTCCAAAGATACTGAACCTGTACAGTATAAAAGCCATATTAAAGAAGGGTGTTAAAGATATAAATATGTAAAAAAAAAAAGAAATGTACTTTAATAAAAGAACAGTGGTATATATGTATCTATAGATATATCTCTATTCCTATTGTAATTTGTAAAAATGGAAACTCACTAAAAAAAGAAAAGAAAAGATCTGGAGACCTGTGGCAGTTGCTAAGTATATGTGGAATTATTCCAAATTAGAGTCCCAGGAAGCTCTTTTGTATACTTTTAAGTCTCTGTGGGTGAAAGATAACATCATTTGTACAGATATTTTATTTTCATTGATACATAATAGATGTACATATTTTGGATGTACATGTGATACTTTAATACAATCATGTAATGTGTAAAGAACAAATCAGGGTAATTGGGATATTCATCATCTTAAATATTTGTCTTTTTTAATGCTAGGAAAATGTGAATTATTCTCTTTTAGTTATTTTGAAATGTATAATAGATTATTGTTAACTGTAGCCACCCTACTGATCTATCAAACACTAGGTCTAATTTCTATCTAATTATATCTTTATACCCATTCATAACATCATTTGTGGAGATGTTTTATTTTTTCAAAGCTCCTTTTCATTGCTAATCCTGCTTATCTAGGGCAGCTTTCAATTTTGAGCTCAGATCTTCTGACTTCTTTTTCCCCACCATGAGAAGACTCAAAGGCAAAGAAATCTGCCTGCCTCCACCAGGCCATACTCATTCCGACGATTCTGAGAACACAGTCAGCCACATGGAATGGGCTGGAGACTAGAGCTAGAAGACGGACCAGTGTCTGCTACAGACAGCTGGAGTGGTGCAGTGGACACAGCCCTGGGTCACAGGGATTGGAAACGAGTGGATAGATGAGTTCTGTTTTGCATATTCCTATCTCTCTGGCCATGGATACAGCATGGACCACACTTCCTAAACCATAAAATGTAGCTGGAGCCCTCTTGGTTACTTAATCTCTACAGTTTTTTCAGCTTCCGTATGGGTCTACAAAACCTCTTTGTTTCCGATACTCCCAGTGTTCACAGTGTTTAAAACAACTTGGGATAATTTGTTAACCCTTGGGCAAATATGGCCTAAGTTTCCTCCTTTTAAAATGAGAACAATAATAGTACCTATTTCATAGGAGTGTTGTGAGCATCAAATGCCAAAAAATTTAAAAGGCATTTACCATAATGCCAGCCATATTGTCAACGATCAACACGTATTAGATAGAATTACCAGTCTTCTTCACAGACGTGGGAGGCGAATGACAGTTTTGGGATATGGTGTCAGTCTTACTCTTTGCAAGCAGAGTCTGTGCTGTGAAATCCTGTACCCTGGGTTTCAGGGCAGAAGTCAGATCACATAAAGAGAAGGGGATGTGTTATTCTTTGAGGCCATGGAATATCCCACTACTGGTCAAACCTCCACCATTCTTTGAGGCCATGGAATATCCCACTGCTGGTCAAACCTCTACCATTCTCACAAACTTGTGAGATAGAAGCTGAGATGTATTAATATTTGCCATATTATAAGTCTTAGTGCAAAGCCCAGAGCTCTATCTGTGAAAACTAGCCATGGCCAAAAGGAAAGTCTACATCTCCCCCGACGATATCCTTGGCATCCACAGAGAGTCGGAGGGAATCTCGAAGAGATCACAATTCGAGGTAGTTTTAAATGGAAACACTGGGACCAAGTTTTAGGATGGGGCTACACTCAAATGAGTCTTGACAACCCCGTGATGAAACATGCAACATCTCTGGTGCAAGGATTGCACTTTCATTTCGGTCTATTTGTGAAAATGGAGGGAGGAGCAAGGAAATTATAATTAAGCCTCTGCTGGGTGCCAGGCACTTAATACACGTGATTCCCTCCTGTCTTCCAGCTCTTCAGCTCAGTCTAACAGGCAGAGACGAGCCTAATGCCTCCCTCTAGCTAAGCTGGGAAAGTGAGATAGACACGAAACCCGTCTTTACACCCAGCAAAGCTGTCCTTCCCCAGGGGTTCAAACCCCCTTCCTGGTTTTAGGTTAGCTACACCAAATACATTGAATAGGATACAGCATCCTATTCCTCTTGAATTATAGATCAAAATTGGATTAGGTTGTTGATTAATGATTTAGTAAAGCCCCGTGTTTTCAGAGGGCTGATGAGGACTCCTCAGGGTGCTCGCTGTTTAGCATTTTGAGAAAACCTAGCTGTCTCTCAATCCCTGTATTCTTCATGCTTTCAAGTGATTCAAAACCACAGATAAAAGACACAAATGAAAAAAATTTGCATATTTTCCTTCAAGTGTAGGTGGGCGCCTATGTAAATGTGTACTCCGCTGATCTCAATGTGTGTTAACATGGGAGCGTGGGAGTGAGGGACGGATGAGAGAGAAACAGTGACAGCAATTTAATTAATTCTATTGACATTGTTATGCTTTCAAATACAAGTAAGAATTGAGATCGGAGCAACCTGGAAATCTCCATGGCTGCTATTGATCTTGCTTTTCTGTTCAGTAAAAATAGAGCTGCAAATTAACAAAACAAACCAACCCCCCAGCAACTGGGCAGCTGATGGTTTATTGATGATGGAATCTCTGAGGAAGTTTGCGGAATGACCTCCTTGTTCAGGAAGGAGGGATTTTTCAGACCCTGTTTCCCTGCGCATGAAGAGTAACAAGGAGTTTCAGCTCAAGGAAAAGAAAAAAAGGTTGGTGCTGTGGGAGTTACCTATTTGCCTCCGTTATATCTCTGTCATGTCACTACTGCTAATTAGCAGAAATGCTTTCCTGACAACCACTATTAGAAGTAATTTTAAACACAAAAGTTCTGAAGAATGTAACCTTACAAAACATGGAAGGATAAGGAAACTGGGTCAACTTGCTGTGTTTTATTTGACTAGCCTGCATATGTGAATGGAACTCTGGAAACCCATTAATACTCTTAGAGAATGTTTAGTTTTCAGATGATCTAGTCTAGTGGCCCAGGGAGACGATATACATCTGTATGGCTATTGCCGGTGCCACCAAGTAGTTGAACTCGGGCAAGTCACATAACCTCTTTGAGAGGTGCTTTTTCTTTTTATAAGTTAGATTGCAGGATTGAATCATTTTTAAAGCCTTTATCAGGTCTATATCCTAAAATTCTCTCAATGGTTCCCAAGGGAAGGAGAAAGGGAGTGAATTGTCCCCCAGGGGATGTTTGACAATGCCTGGAGGTATTTTTGATTGTCATAACTGGGGTGAGAGGAAATGGACTGGGGGACTGCAGCTGGCATCTCGTGACCAGATGGTACTGATGCTGCTATACATGCTACCAGTGCAGAGAGCAGGCCCCCACACAAACACGTGTCTGGCCAAAATGCCGGTAGTGCTGAGGT
Source organism: Mirza zaza (assembly GCA_008750895.1). Lineage (NCBI taxonomy): Eukaryota > Metazoa > Chordata > Mammalia > Primates > Cheirogaleidae > Mirza > Mirza zaza. The sequence continues at coordinate 79,626 of VSMD01042404.1, forward strand.
TGGGAAACTCTGCTCCAGGAGGATAAACAGTGAGCTTGTATCCTTGATCCCACTGCCCTTCTAATTTTTCTTTGGAAAATTAAAAATGATTCAGTTTCCTGATGATTAGCATCCAACATTTCATACGCTGATCTTCATGGGCTAAAATTAGACCCAGGGATAGATCATCAGGGCGACACGCTCTCAAGATGAAAACATGGTGCTCGGGCCTAGGAAAAAGGCTTCGCAAGAGCCCTGACTAGTTTAGGATTGGGTTAGATGAAGGTACTTCCAATCATCTCTTATATTTAGGGCTGTTTGCCATGATACAGGTATCAGGTAACAGGGGCAAAAGATAAAATAAAAAGTAGTTCTCCAACCTGCTGGTAAGCAAATACTTCTACAGTTGAGCTGTTTATGCAAAAACTGATAAACAGGTGTCCTCCGTCAAAGCAGGTTTTCTAATGCTGCTGAAATAAATCAACACAAATGTCATGGCATAAAATAACACCAATGTATTATCTTAAAATTCTGTGGGTTAGAAGTTCAACAGAGGTACCATTGGGCTAAAGCCAAAGTGTCCGAAGGTCTGCATTCCCTTTGGGGGGGCTCTAGAAAAGAAGCTATTTGCTTGACTTTTTCCAGCTTCTAGAGGCTGCCTACATTCTATGGCTTGGGGCTGCTTCCTCCATCTTCCAAGTTAGCAACTTTACATCTTTCTGACTATAATTCTGTAGTCATATCTCCCTTCAACACTAACCTTAGCCAGGAAAGGTTTTTTTTCAAGTATGCATATGATTAGTTTGGGTCTGGCCAGGTGTTTCATGATAATCTCTGCATCTCAAGGTCCTTAGCCTTAATCACAAAATCCCTTTTGCCATGTATGGCACAACTTCTGGGGATTAGCATGTGGACATCTTGCCGGGGGCAGGGAAGCACTGTTCTGCCTACCATGGCAGGGTTATGTGTTGGGTGCCATGGCGCCATCCTAAATTCCCCTTCAGAATTGACACACTCATTTCCCCAGCTGCAGGAAGTATTGGGAGCTGAAAACTTGCAGCTGAGTTGCTCTCTGGGAATTGTCCTCAGCTGAGGAAAACTGCCATTCCCAAGCTCAAGTCTCTTCCCAGAGGCTGCCCATAGCCAATTACTGGTTGCTACAGAGATATAAAATTATTGGCCTATTATCTCATCACAGGGCAACTCTGATTGGCCATTCCAGCTCTGGAGCTCATCATGGATTGGCTGAGACCTTTGCTGTGGTTGCATTGCATTTCAGCTCCTCTGTCTGCCCAATCTTCCTTCTTGTACCTACCATTGATGTTGGCCTCAAGGACACTCCCCAATATGCTTCCTGCAAGCAAATATTCATCCCAGAGTTTGTTCCTGGACTGTTGATGCTGTTGAACTGAGTTGTATGAGAGGGAAGATTCTAACATGGGCTCCTGGAATTAGCAGTGAAGACCCAATCAGTGGTGGAAAGTGGAACATGGATAGTTTCCTGCATGATGTGATGTGACCGTTAAAACTTTTCAGCAGTGGTGAACTGAAATCAGGTACTGGTGGAAAGTCTTGAGGGTGGCAGTACCTGAGATGTTTAGGAAGTTTGGGAGGTTAGTAATGACAAAGACTTTGGGATTTCTGGGGACACTCTATGTGTTAAGAAATATAACAGTGGGTGGGTATGATTGATCACCAATTAAAGGCTAAGTGTGAACACTGGAAGGCCTCCTTTTAGCATATAAGTAGTGTACTGCAGCCAGAGGATAGAAGAAGCTAGGGCTATGCCCAGGACTTAATTATAAGTGTGGCAGAGCTCCAGAGGAGGTTGAATTTTCAGCCTCAGCAAATCTACTCTGCATGGTCAGGACCCTTTCCAGACTTGGAATGAGGATATCTGAGTTAATGCACTTGAAACTCTTAAACCTCCAGATCCCTCTGAGCTCTCTGGGCCCACAGAAGTGATCCATTCCTTTTCACTAAAGGCTAATTTCTGTAGTTGGTTGAGGATAATAAGGAAGTCTTTGTCTTGCAAGGCACATGCATCCTACTCTGGAGCTACCATCTCCTCCCATTCTGATCACTAAACTAATAACTATGGCTAAATTACAACACAAATTGGCCAGGAAAGTTCTAGCTATGTTCTAGTTCTAACTATGTTCTATGTTCTAACTAGTTCTAGCTATGTTCTAGCTATGTTCTAGTTCTAACCAAGTTCTAAAAATGGTTGAAGGTTAGGTTGTGGGACCAACCTAACACCTTGCATGAGCTGAGACATGTATGGACTGGGTCTGAGATGCTAGATCAAGGTACAAAATAAAATATAAAGCTGGGTAAGGGAGAACTTATCAGTATGGAAGAAACTTATGATCTGGGATTTAACAAACTGGCAGGACCTTAGGAGATATTAATGTGCTGCTAGGTTGGCATGATACTGGAAGCTTGGGGAAAGTGTTAGGCATTCTAAATGAACTAGAAATGCCAGAGCTTCTGTGAAAGATTGTACTAGTAGTTATCAAGAGGCTCAGATAATTTGGCACGCAAGATTGAATATAGTGTGTAACCCATCCATCGATTCTATTGCATGGGAGAGCCCAGGAAACACTCTTTTTTATCAAATTGATGAGGAATTTACTGGTGAAAGGGTGATCAGATTTGTTGGGGAGCTCAGTTGGAGCTGATTTCCAGAGGCTAGGATTGATGGTAAAAGATGGTGTTGCAGAATTTGGCTCTTTGAGAATAAAGGGGATGATAAGTTCTTGAAATTATAGAAGCCAAGTGGCAGTGCTTAACTGTCAGTAGCAAGGTAGGCACAATTATCATAATAAGTGGCAAAGTTGTAGTGGCAGCTGGGGGGCCTGTTCCACCAGGAACTACCAAGATGGTTATAAGATCACAGTCTTCCTAGAGAGACAAGATAAAGGGATAGCCAACAAGATAGTCTTCAATCTATACAATGAAAACAAATCAAGGAGATCAGGAGACTGAAGATGAGTGTTCCAATGAGAAGTCATGATCTCTTGACCAGTTTTCTAGGCCAGGAAAAATTTACTAAAGGAGAGGCCAGTTCCCCAAAAGAAAGAGCCTATAACACCATATAACAATAAGTTTCCCTCTACTTTCCCAAGTGGGTATATGGCCATTTACTTGGATGACACTGGAGAAAAGTAGACACTCAAATGTATCAATAATCTGAATTGGTACAGGTACCTGGGAACCTAACGTGTCATCAGGGTCCCCATTGTGGTAGCATGTGGCCCAGGTTGACTCACGAACAACTACCTGGTAGTCATTTCGCTGGGCCTGAATATGTAATCGGGTGCATAGAGTTTGGAGTTGGCAAAATCTCCACATTGATTTCATGGCCTGTGGGGTAAGGGTAGTGGGAGTGGCCAAGTGAGAACCTCTGAAATATCTCATAAGCCAAGACAGTAAATAAAAAAATTGCAATATTTATGATAAAATAAATAAATGGCAAAAATTAGTGCCACCCTTAATGTTGTAAAGGATGCATTGTTTTTGTAAAGGATGTGGACATATTGGGGTGGTAGTCCACTTTAGATGATCATTTAATTTAATTTTAATTTTTACCATCTTTGGCTCCTATCAAAATGAGACCAATCCTGGAAGATGACAGTGACCTACTACAGCTATGTCAGAATGTTGTAGCTTATTCAAGCAAGTTAACACGCTCTCAGATACATGGTGTGCAGTAACTGGCAAATGCATTCCTTCCATCCCTATTGAGAAGGAAAATCATAAACCAGTTCACAGCCACTTTGGATGGAAAACAGTATATACACAATATACATTTACTATCTTATTTCAGGGCTATGTTCATTCTCCCACTTTCTGTAATAGTATAGTCTAGAGAAACTGGCTCATGTGGCTTTGTCATGGAGTATCACACTGACCCACTGTAATGATGTTATTACATTCAGATGAGTATGAAATGACAAATACTCTGGAGGCTTTGATGAGACACATAAACTACTGAAGGTGAAAAATAAAACCTAATTTTTTATCTCCCATAGAGCTCTGCCAAATCAAAGAAAGGGTCTGGTGGCTTGTGGCATACCATGAAATCCCTTCCAGAATAAAAGACAAATGATGGTACCTCTCATTTCCCATAATGAATATGGGGGAACAATCCCAGATAGACCTCTTGAGTACTATCTTGTGGACTATATGTTTAGGAAACATATTCCATGCCATTTTTTTTCTCCTCTCAGATCTTGCAGGGATGATATGTCATTTTCTGGGTGACATGAAAGGCTTTCAGTTCGAGTTAGGCTCCGAGTAGGAAAGGGCTCTGTAGCAGGTGCAGGCTGTGGTTCAAATGCTCTAGTGCTTGAGCCACATGAACCTATATACCCTATGGCAAGGAAAGGTGTTGGGTAGAGTTTGTGACAAGCCTGAACAGGAGAGAATCATAACATAGTCCCCTAGGGCTCCAGAGCACGGATGTGGTTTCCGCAGTGGAGAATTAATCTCTCTAAAAACAGGCTTTGATATGCTATAGGGCCCTGTTGCAAACAGAGTACCTGATCAAGGGATACCAATTGTCCCAGGTAGCCAGAATTGCCCCTCATGACCTGTGTTCTGTCAGCTCCATTAAATCATAAGATTGGGTGGACCTGATAGAAATCCATCGTAAGAGGGAAGTGGTAAATCTGGCATCAGGCATGAACAAAACCAGATGGCACAACTCAGCTTCCTGTGCCAGACCCTCACGTCATCCATTACTGTCACATGGTATCTCTCTCCCCTGATACCTGTGACCACATGGTGAGCTAAAGGCCACAGCTTCCACTTATTCAACTTCATCTAGCTAACATTTCTGCCAGTTGCCCAACTTGCCAGCCACAAGGCCAAAGATGAGCCCCCTGTATGGCCCTATCTTTCAAGAAGACTGACCAGTGACTTGGAGACAATGACCATTATATGTTGCTATGTTATTTGTGGGTCAAATACACGAGTCTAGACACCAATCAGTACAAATGAGAGTGTCACTGCTTGTCATCATTCCCAGTGATCCATTTAAGGAATTTGTACTTTCTGCCTCTTTGCCCTGTGGCTTCAAAGATCCTGCTTCCCAGAAAGGGAACATGTCCAGCAAGGGACACTGCAAGGATTCCTTTACATTTTAAGTGACAACTGCTGCCTGATTACTTTGGGATCCTCAAAACAAGAGACCAGTGGGCAAGAAAGAAGTTGGTATTGTGGATGGGCATTTGTCCCTTCACCATCGGATGGAGGTAGCTGCTACACAACGGGAGAGGAGAAAACATGTTTGGCACTCAGGTGGTCCACACAGGTATGTCTCTTGGTACTCTTCTTCTCACTCTTGATGTAAATGGACATGTGCAATGGCCACAGCTGAAGAGGGTTGATGCTCTGGTCATTTCAAACATATGATCCTCCTAAACCTGAAGAGGTGCTGGCTAAGGATTAGTGAAATATAGAATGGGTAATAGAATAGAGAGATAATGAATATTAATGAAAACTCTGAAATCAACTGCAGAGATGGTGGCTGTAGTTATTAGTTCCATTAATCTTCCTCTTATAAATTTGTTCAGCAAAAGAGATCACCCAGAATCCTGGAAGCTCTGTTCCAAGAACTTATTATATGAAGAAAGTAGATCTAAGAAGCATAAAGGGGGAACTGTAGTGGATGCTGTGGTGTGGTGTCCCAATCTTTCCCAAAGGACCAGGGCACTGACTCACCTAGACGCTGGCAATGTTAGTAACTGATGGTTCTCAGCTGAGTTGCTCTTTGGTATTGTCCTCAGGGAAAGAGAGCAACCTCCTCCCAGGTTATATGGGGCCAGTCCACATGCAGTGACTGGTCAAGGTGCAGTGATAGAGGGTAATTCCACCTCCAGAGGAACTCTTGGATTTGAGGTCTTTGTTGTTAATGTGTTGCAATTCAACTTTCTTCTCTGCTCAATTCTACTTTTTTCACTTCCCAAAGGCATTAGTCCAGTGGAAACTCCCTAATAAATTTGTGTATGTACATTACTGTCTCTGTTTCCTGAGGAACCCAATCTAAGACAATACACACATCTAACAAATAGCAGATTCCTCAAGCAAATAGCAGTTTTTGGGGAAAAAAGTAGGTTACTCAATGAGTGCTTTTGGTGGACACCGTATTGAGAATTTTACATGTGGTATCTCATTTAATTCTTGAAATATCCCTGTGAGATAGTCACTGTAATTATCTCCATTTTACAGATGATAAAACGAAAGCTTGGAAACGCTAATTACATTTCCAATTTCTATTATTAATCAGGGGAGAAAGAGAAATAAACTATGTTGAATTCAGGCCTGGTTGAAACCATTCTATTATTTGATGGCTAGAGCTTTTAAATCTTAGTGATGTGAGTCTTGTTCTAGAAATTTAAACAAATCTATTTTATAGCAATAAGACCTACTTACTCTTGAAGAATTTATAGCTCATTTATAGAGAATCCTAGCTTGATGATAATAAATCTCTATTATCCCAAATCTATAAAATTATCTGATACTTAAATGATTTCATATGACATCCTATATATAGCTTTCTCTTCAGTTAGTTAAAATTCATTTTTAAGGAAGACTGCAAAAACATCGTAGAGGAGATCATAGAGAACATTTGATTCAAAGCTCTATCACATCTGAGCTTAGGTTTGCTCACATCCAAATGAGCATAGTGCCAATAACTCAGTTTTCTTAACTCACTGTTGGACACATGATAAGCTCTGCAGGTGTTACTTAACTTCCTCAAGTTCGGATAGTATGTTTGTGGCAAGGCAAAAATGATTCTAGGCTTGTAATCATTACTTTTCATAAGATCGTTTCTCTACGTCTACTATTCCTTGATTCTTCGAGGCGTCAGCCATCAAATGTAAATATCCTAAAGACATTAACACTATTGATGTGAAAAAAGGTCTGTTTTCATCTAGGGTTAATGGAATTCCATGAGGCAATTAGGTGTATAGAGACTTTTGGGTTAGTGCAAGAGAATCTTTTGGGTATCTTCAAAATACCAACTCTGTGATCAGTGATTTCTTCATCTGGTTTACTGGTAAAAATCACCATGTGTGTGGGTGGTGTCGATGGTCTTGAGAGAAGAGCTGGGGCACAAAGGTGAAAATATGGCACTCTGATCTTTTGCTGTGTGTGGCATAATGGTGGTTCCAGCTGCCATCCCTCTTGCTCTATTACCACATCTGTGCCAAACCTTATTTCCATGGGCTGCACTCAGCTGACGAGCAAGTATGGCAAGGGTTCTAAGGCAGGTTCATTTTGTCAATATTAAAGGATTCTTCCAGCAGAGGACTTTGGCTTTTGGACATCACATCAGGTCTCTCTCTCTCTCTCTCTTTTTTTTTTTTTGGAATTGTGCAGCAGTGGAAGACTCTTCCTGCCGAATCCTCCTTCCTTCTCTTTCTCCTTCCATGCATCATAGTCTGAAGGCACCTTGTCCTGTTCCTTTCTAATACATCTTTTGCACTCCTAACCCTGTCTTGACACCAGAATCTCAGAAGAATCAAGCTAATGTAAGTGTTGGTGAGAGTGGTCCATGATGGCAGATGGTAAGATGAAGATTTGGGACTGGCTAACTCACTTCCTGATGGGCAGAGAGAACACCATCCTGAGTGGGAGGTTAGACATGGATGCACTTGAAACAACAAGGTAGCCTAATTGCAAAAGATTTCACTGGTGAGGCTTTGGAAAATGTTCTGGTGGAGGGGAATGCCATTGCCACTGCAGCTGTGAATGACAGTGAAGTTGACTGATTACCGCAAAGTTCTATTGAAGCTCTGCAGAAGCATAGCAAGAAATTGAGGGCCATGGGAAAATACCTGTGAAAATAGGAGAAGAGCTGATTTAGTGAGTAGGTTACAATCACAGAAATTAAACCACACATCGGTTTATCAACCACACTGTGCTACTTGGTGTCTAGTATCAATAGGTTTTCATTTAATTAAAATCACTCTCTCTCTGTGTATATGAATATATACACACTTTTGGATCTGGGATTGAGGCTAGCATATCATCACAGAAGGAAAGAAGAAATCAACATTACATTTCTAAGTCACACTAGTGTCTCCTAGACAAAAAGGTTAGCTCACCCAATGGTAAATTGCATTCATTTCTAATCTTAAAATTCACAGATGGCATTGCTGATGGCATTCGTTTGTATCTTAAATTTGCATAGTATTTTTCTTCCAAACAATCCAGAGCCTGTACAGACAGCTTAGAAAAGCATGGTTCACCTTGCTTGAAAACTTTATTAGAAAAACTCACTTATAGTTAAAGTATGGTTATAATAAAATGAGTGATGCAGTAAGTGTCAAATTTGGTGTACGAGAAGCTGGACAGGCAAGGCACGGTGGACTGATGGCTCATGCCTATAGTTTCAGCACTTTGGGAGGGAGAGATGGGAGGATCCCCTGAGGCCAGAAGTTTGAGACCATTCTGAGCAAGAGCAAGACCTCATCTCTATTAAAAATAAAAAAATAGAAAAATTAGCGGGGCTGAGTGTTGGCACATGTCTGTAGTCCCAGCTACTTAGGAGACTGAGGCAGAAGAATCTCTTGAGCCCAGGAGTTTGAGGCTGCAGTGAGCTATGATATCTAGCCTGGGGCACAGAGCAAGACCCTGCCTCAAAAAAAAAAAAAAAAAAATGAGAATCTGGACCAAGGACATTTTCTGATGTGTTCTTCTTCCATTATTCTGATTCCATTTTCTTTTGATTGAATGATTTCTATCTTTTCCTGCCTTATTCTTTCTCTCTTATCCTTTGCCTTAATTGAGCAAAGGATATTTCCTCCAAACCTGATTTGCTCATGTTACTGAATTATTTTCTCAACTGTCTGAAAACAGTTTCTGCTTTGTTTTGGAGGCCACTCCCTTTTTGTTGCATCTTTAGTTCTGAGATCACTGGTAATCAAAGTTTTCTAAGTGGTGACTCATAGATCTTGCTTTTTTTAAAAAAAATACCTCTTGACATTTTTTAATATTTTGCTGTAAATAATTAAAGAAATTTCAATTCTCTTATTTATCATACAGAAATGTTCCATAAAAATCTAAGTAAAAATAGTGACATTTAGAGTTATGGCTAGGGGAGTAATTTCTTATTAATAATTATAGGAATTTAAAGGCTTTTGGCCAATGTAAGAGTGTTGTAAGTATATTCTGTTTCACATTTTTCCTTTTGTCAATAACAAAATTGAAGCCTAGATATGTAAAAACTTGTGGTCAATGTTATCCAGGAACAAAAGAGAAAATTTCACCCTTTGGGGCTCTAACCTTACTCTTTTCAATAGAACTATAATATAAAATTATAGCTAAATAGGAAGAATAAGTTCTAGTGTTCCATGCCACTGTAGGATGACTGTAGTTAACCACAATGTCTTATATAGTTTTAAATAGCTAGAGGAGGATATCGAATGTTCCCAACAGAAAGAAATGATAAATGTTCGTACTGATGGATATACTAATTACCCTGATCTGATTGAGATACGTTACATGTATTGAAACCTCACTATGTGCCCCATGAAGATGTACAATTATCATCTGTCCATTAAAAAATGAAATTAAAAAAAATAAAAAGACAGTAATTAGCATCTTAAAAAAACCAAGAACTATGAGTTTAACACATTCTGTAACTTACTGCTGTTTTGAAAAGTGTTAGTTTGGAATCCTATAATGTTTAACTGATCCTTTTCGGTAATATCAAAAAGAATTATTCAGGATAATACTGAGGACTATTTAAGGGAATAAACTGCAGATGGCACTCCGCTACCCGGAGTACAATTGCCTGGGGAGCGAGTGGGTGGGAGACCTGAATTGGGGAACAGTGATGGCACCTTCAAGTACATTGTCCAAATGGCTGCATTTTCAACAACTATGTAAAAGGTATATGCTGGGTCATTACCGTTTTGAGGACCATGACGAAAAGATGTCAGAGGGAGCAGTGTGAAAGCAGGACCACTGGGCACATAAATAAAAAAAATATAGTCCCTTGGTGGTGCCATTTTGCGTGCATGCTCTATGTCCAACAGAGCACTGCCCCGTGTTAATATCCTTGCTGTCTTCCCAATGCCCTGGAATCTCTGACTTCCCTCCACCCCCATTCCCCTGTTCCCATCACCTTGTTAAAAACTTTTGAGTTAAAAGTGCCCATTTTGTACTTGGTTGTTAATTTGTTATGTCTCTTTAAATATAGAACAGAGATCATCAGCCAGACAAATCTCATCTTCCCTCCGTTTTTTGTAAATAAAGTTTTATTAGAACACAGCCATGCCATTCATTTAAGTATACTCTTTCAGAGTTGAGTGGTTGTAACAGAGACGGCGTGGCCTGCAAAACCTAAAATATTTACTACTTGGCCTTTTACAGAAACGTTTGCTGAACTCTGGTATAAAAAGTATATCACATTCCCTATTCACCTCACACTGACTTGTTGCAAAAAGTAAGCAGTTTCCCTGTAGTTTTTCCACTCACATTCTTAATTTGTCTGATTTTTTTCATGATGCTGTTCAACTTGTTTCTCTATCTCCTTGTTTCTTAAATTGGAAGTTTACTTTAAAATCTTAGTTAATCAAACTTTTTTTTAATCTATAAATTTTCTTGTTATCCCATGAGCCTCCCTTTGCCCTTATTTAGTCAGGCAAGAATTGCCTAGAAGAGGAATAAAAATAAAAACAGTTAATGTTTATTGCATGCTTACCACTTGCCAAATGTACTTGTCAATGTTGAATCAACAATAAAGGTGCAAAGGGGAATCTGTTATATAGGTGAGGGAGGCATCAGGTTTATTTACGCAGTAGAAACAAATGAATTAAGAAATCCGAGAGAAAGTGGCCATTCAGCAAAACCTTGAAGAAAAACAAAAAGGAAAAAAAAGAGGAGGCAATTGAAGAACATTTATGTTCTTGTCATTTCAAAGAAAGATGCACCCCAAACACAGTGGAAATTTAACTAAGATGAATTAGGGTCTCAATATAGACCCAAAGTGGAAATATGCATATGACCCTTGGTTGCCCAAAGAGACCCTTCAGTTGGCTAATATCAGTTTCATTCCCACCTTCCTGAATCCATTCATTACTTTTCTGCACTGCTGTTTGCTACTCAGCTCCCCAGCCCTCTGGCTTCTGATTAGAGACCTATGGGTTGGGCACAGGGGAAGTGGCAGTGAGCAAGGTATTTACTCATTATAGTTCCATTAGGCTGGAGGTTTAGATCAGCCAGGTGCCTGGAAGGTTTTATCTAACAAAGGGGTGATATTTAGAAATGTGAGTGGTGATAAAAGGAACAAAGAAAGGATGGGAAAATCACTCTTGGACTAACAGCAACATGAAACAGTCCCGGCCCTAAAAAGGGAAGGGGGGAGCTGAAGTTGGGAGGGAGGGAGTAGAGATGGGAGGGAGGCAGAAGCCAGGTAAGGATGCTCAGATGATGTCATGAAATGCTTGGTTTTCTGATGATCAGAGGTAGTGTTCTAAGAAGTTTCCTGCTAAACAGATCTTATATAGTATCCAGTACAGTACAGCATTTCATGGAGGAATTTCTCCTTCAATATTGAACATAGCCAGTCTATTTTGATCACCAGGCTTGTCTTTCTCTGTTAAATGGCTATTTTGGGTAACCAGTTCTCTTTATCAGTTCTCCCTCTTCTCTCTGGAGAAGCTAAAAAAAAAAAAAGTACATAACAAACAGACCAGCCAAGCTCCCTTCCCTTTCCTGAGGGAAAGGTGTCAGATTCCAGCTTTCAAGGTAAAATTGTCTTACCAGTGAGTGACAATTTAGAGTCTGTAGGAACACTTCAAGGATTTCTGAAAAATCAGAAAAGCCTGATTACCTTGAGCCAAGAGCAGAGGAGACATTCGCGTTGGAAACAAATCCAACAGAACTGCTGGTCAGCAATTAGTCTGCTAATCATGGCTCTTTTGATTTCATTTAATAATTATCAATAAAGTAGTCCCATGTGCAAAGCTGGTGCTTGGCCCTGAGAGAGAGAGAAAACAGCAAATGAATGTTTACGTGGTACCATGTTCCCATGTGCAAGGGAATTTCAAATGGACAATTGATTTTCTTATTTTAAATGGACAGTTTGCTTATTTAGGCACAAGCCACTATTTTAAAAGGGTGAAGTTGCTTTCCCTTTAGGTAACATCCCAAATTTCCCTTTGGCACATTCTGCTGTCACTGCCATACTCTCTGTTGACAACCGAATATTTGATGATGTGTAGAAGTAATAAGTAGAATGAATTGATAGTCATCTCTTTTTAAAAATAATAATTAAAAAAAAAAGAAATCAAAGGGAAGGAAATATCTCCAGTGTATCAGTTTTCTATGGCTACTATAATAAATCATCACAGACAGAGTATGTTGAAACAACACAAGTTTATGATTGTATCTTGCAATTCTTTAAGTTAGAAGTCCAGAATGGGTCTTACTGGACTAAAATCAGGTATCTTCAGAGCTGCATTTCTGGAAGCTGTAATGGAGAATCCATTTCCTTGCCTTTTCTGGTTTCTATTTTTTTTGTTTCGGCATATTATGGGTGTACAAATTTTAAGGTTTCAATAAATGCCCTTTATCCCCCTCCCCCCATAAGGTTTCAATAAAGGTTATTTAAGGTTTCAATAAATGCCCTTTATCCCCCTCCCCCCACAAGGTTTCAATAAAGGTTATTTAAGGTTTCAATAAATGCCCTTTATCCCCCTCCTCCCACAAGTCTGAGTTTCCAGCATGACCATCCAAGCTAAAGATGGTCCATCCATCCAGATGGTGCACATCTCACTCATTATGTATGTATATACCTGCCCCCCTCTCCCCTCCCACCTGCCCAATACCCTATTACTGTAGTTCCTATGTGTTCACTTAGGTGCTGCTCAGTTAATACTCGTTTGCTGGTGAGTATATGTGATGCTTGTTTTTCCATTCTTGGGATACTTCACTTAGTAGTATGGGTTCCAGCTCTAACCAGGAAAATATAAGATGTGCTATATCACCGTTGTTTCTTAGAGCTGAGTAGTACTCCATGGTGTACATATGCCACATTTTATTAATCCATTCTTGGATTGATGGGCACTGGGGCTGTTTCCACAGCCTTGCAATTATGAATTGTGCTGCTATAAACATTTGAGTGCGGGTGTCTTTTTTGTAGAGTGACACTTTTCTGGTTTCTAGAGGCCACCATGT